>JANPWX010000242.1:86562-109466 GCA_024734555.1 Trochalopteron elliotii
TTGAAAGGTAAGAAACATTGCAGTTCTCTTTGAGAAGAGAGCTCCAAGTTGCAGATGACGATGTCATTGCTGGATTTTGTTTTTTATTTTTTTTACGTTTGTGTGTTCTGCATCATCAGTGAGTCACAAGCCCCGGGAGGATGTATATCAGTGCAAGTATCACAAAGCAGTTTTAACTCCATGATCAGTTGTTTTTCACTCAGAATCCAGAGGCAGTTGGAGTTTCTAAGAAACTATAATCCAGATAATCTTCATATAATATGATCTGAATTATAAAACTTCCTATTATTACAATGTCTTAGGGAAGTCACAGCTAATTCTACAAGATGCAAGATCAGCTTCATGTTTTATGACAAGCAGCAATTAAAACTATCTAAGAAGAGACTCAAAAGCATTTAGACAGCGTTTCCCTAAAACTTTTGTTAATTTTACACATATATATATTTTTAGTTGTTTCAAACAGCACAGAAGAGTATCTGGGAGTAATACCTACTCTGCTTCGTGTTGAAATGTTAAAGTTACCAGATGTCCTTGATTCATCTTGGCAGTCCCCATGTGCTTTTCATCATTTGTCTCGTGGCAGAAGACACTAATTAAAATGAAATAGAGTACAACTCCACGCTCAGGACACTTTTTTGTCAACTTTTTGGCACTACACTCCAGCCAGGATTGTTTTGCCCTGACATTAAACAGAGAGCTGGTTGGCTCCAAGCCGTGCTGACATTTGTTTTCTGAGAGGGGAAGGTGGAAAAACCATTTTGAATATCCATTCCCACGAAGCTGGAACAGGGAGCAGACGGTGGCAGTGGGCGCTGGGGCTGAGCCAGGTCGCAGGAACCTGCTGGCCCTGCTCTCTGTGGGGTGACCAATTCCCCCAGAAGGAGCCACCCTGCCCAGAAAAGGAAGCTCTGAGCACCCACTGATCCCTCAGAGCGTGTGCTCCAAATGTTTGGAGTGTTCAGGAACTCTGGGAGCTAAATTTAGAGTGCCTGGCTGCGCTCTGGAGATCGTTGGGTGGATGGTTCCTGTGGGATGAGGGGAGGTGGATGGAATAAACTCAAAATTCACAACATTCTGTGCCTGAGACCATTGGCAATCATATGGAGAATAAGGGTTGCACTTGATGTGAGAAGGAAATGCAGGTGTTCATGTCCTTTTCACTTAATCATGCTGCTTTTTGTTTTAAAAAGGAACATTTTACAGTGTTGTTTTGGAAGAAACCTGTTTTATTTTAGCCTTGAAATGATGCCTTCCTCTTTCTCATTTGCTGTTGAGAAATAAGCAGGGTTTGAACAGGCCTTGGGGAGGTGACCTGAATTGTATGGAGGGCAAAGAGAAGTGCTTTTTAATTCTTTGTAACCTTTGGGAGTGACTCCTGTGGGCTGACAAACAGAAGACAGGTAGGGTCATGAAGAATGCTTGGAAAATATTTAACATACCTGTGATACATGATCTGATGCCATATACAAATGAGTTTAATGGCAAAAATCCAATGGTAAATGCCTCTTCAAAGTAGGGCTTCTTTCTTTAAAAAGTAGGGCTTTCTCAGTAAACCTGAATTAATTTTAGCAGCTATATCCCTTTTTAATAATTCCATTTGCCTAAGAGCAAAGACAGCAAGAATTTGTAAGGAATACAGCAAGAAGAACTTTGTTGACAGAGTCAACATCCATCAGACTGCAGTTCATTTTCTTAGGTTCAGTCTGGTCAAGTGCAGCTTTAAAAAGCTAAGTAACTTCTGTCACTACAGTTTTACTGGCTCCTTGACCATAATAAGGATTTTTTTGGGGGTGTTCTTAAGCACCAAAGTCATTCTCTCTTTTTCTTTCTCTTACTAATTTTTTTTTTTAAGTTTTTGAGGTCAAGTCAGCTTTTCCAGATTAATAGTCAAAGATTATTCTGAAATATCCCCATCCATTGCAAAACACGGGATTTCAGGCCTGAATCCCACTTCCAGCTGTCATGGAAATTTCCAGTCCCATCCCAAAGGAAAATTCCATTTTCAGCCTTCCATTCAGACCCCTGTTTAGGAAAAGCTGTGCTTTGAAATAGTGTCCCCCTCCAATCCCATTGATGCAGCTCATTCTACCTTCTTTCAACAGTCTCAAACCCTATGATTTAGCCACAGAAACTTGTGTTCATTTCACAATGAATGAATGAATGTTTTTTAAAGACATAGATTTACGTGATGTAACACATTTACTATCAAAAGTGTAGTAAGCAGTAAGTTTATCTAGTAAAAAAACCCCAGAAGTGTTACAATCTCTTATTGACACGCTGCACTTCATAGACATTATTTTCTTGCTAAGGAGACAACTTGTTCTTTAGCCCAAAACATTTTAATTTAGTAACATATATGATACAAAAAGAATTACTAAGTGCCTGTAGTTGTAACTGTGTTGCTAAAATTGCAGCAGTTCACACTAAATAAATTAAGAGTATTAGAGGGATATGTGTCAGAAATTTAAACCTCCAAAATAATGGAAACAGAAGAAGTATTCAAACAGCATATTCATGGCCTTTGAGAAAAACATCCAATTAGAACCATTTCTTGAGGTCTGTAGAGTTTCTTTTTTACTTTCCCATGTATGCAATAAAATATTTTAAACATTCCCCCTTCTCATTGTTTGAAACTGAAAGGTGATTTATAATTTTTTTTTAATATCCCAATGCTTCTTTGACTCCATTTAAATCAATGGCAAGTAATTCTTGTAATAAAACGAGCAGTATTGGCTATAATTCTTGAAGGATGACTTAGTAAAATACAGACTTTTTCTATGCATTCTTTTGGCCCATAATCTAACATTTTTACTGCTTGTGTAATGATGGAACTATTGGTTTTAATGCCACTTATTAGTTCAACAGATAAGAGTTCAAACCGTGTGGAGCTTAGCCTCTCTAATAGATAGATAGTGGAATATTGTAGGAATATTTCTCGCTTGTGGGAAGCAAGACAGGAGCTGACAGTTTAACAGTGGGTGCATTTGTGGGTGAAATTCAGTACTGGGAAAGGGGCCAGTTCCCGGTGATTTCATTCTTCAGGAGAGAACATTAATGCAGGCATCTTGCTGCAGCCAAGGGAAGGCAGCTCCCCTGACCCTAATCGTCCCAAATGAGTGCATGGCCAGCAGCCACGAGACACCGAGTGCCCGGCCCGGGGAGCGGCACAGGGAAGCCCGGAGCAGGGAGCAGCTGGCACCGCTTCCTGCAGCCGAGGGGCTGCGGAGGAGGAGGAGGAGGAGGAGGGCTTGGCCAGGCTGCTCCCGGCCACTGCCAGCGCCACATTCCCCTGCAGCCAGGCTCCCTGCGGAGCTCTTAGCGCGGCCCTGCTGCTTTGGGAACACGGGCTGACCCCTCGCTTCCCGTCCTTTGAAAATAACTGTGATTTCCCCTCTGTAATATTTGTGCTGCTGCCATGTCAGCGCTCTGTTTGTTCCGTTTCTCTCAAGGGTAAGAAAGGATCAAACCATACTTCTAAACTTACCACAGATATTTCACAAAGAATTAACATGTGTTAAAACAGTACAACACATCTTAATGTGCCTTTCTAAAGAATTATTATCCCGGTAATGGTAAAGACATGGTAAAGACATGCATGGTAAAGACATCTCTTTGGAGAAGCTGGAGCACGATGACTTGCCCTTCCAGCTTCCCTGTCTTTTGTTCAGGACAAGGGTGGAGTTCAAAAAGCAGGCAGTGAGGATTTCACCTTTGTTGTTAATGCATGAAATACCTGAGAATAGATCTGATCCTAAATTTAATCTGCCTGTAAAATAACTAAAGGAACAGTAAATGAAATTGAACAGGAAAACGGTTGTTTTATTTGAAATGTACTTTTCTCAGCTCTGTATTCAGCACTCAGGTTAGTGGCCAAATTTCCTTTCCATACAAATCAATCACTTTGTGACTGACTTCAATATGAGATTGATTTCCTACCCTGAACCTTGGTACACCTTTGTACCTCCAGTTAAGCTATTTCTTCTCCATGTTTTCTTAAATTTACTCTACTTAGAGGCTCTCTGGTTCTTAAGTATTTCATAATGGAAAAGGTACAGAACACATCAAACCAGGAACAAATAAATTGCTATTTTCCCTGTCCAAACTCAAGAGTTTCAAAGCAGGACTCAGGGCCTGAGAATTCTCCTGTGACCACAGTGTTTGCCTGTTGCCAAGGCCTGTGGTGGGATCTGGATTCTTCTTGTGGTGACAAAATAAGTTCCTCCACCACAAGTAAATGTCGTCCCCACAAAATGGAATAATTTCAAACTCAGCATGACAGTTAAAGCCCTTGGCTTTCAGCAAACTGGGACTTAAGCAGCAAATCAAACAACCCATTTTCTTTTTGATGCAGAGCCATGAGGTTGGCTACTTAGAATCTCACATTTTGTGCAGTAATAAAATTCTCTCCTGCCCCTCGCTGTTGGGCACTGATGCTGTGACATGCATGAGAATTCCAGGCACATATGGGGAAAAATCAACTTGCCATGGAAGATTTACTGGTGAGACAACGGTCAATTTTTTTCTTTCTCTGCAATTCTGAGCCTGGAACAGCTTCCTTGTCTCCAGCAGATGAGAACGAAATCTGGCTCATTTAATCTAATTTTGTCTCCGCCAACAGATCCTTCTCTCAGTTCTGGTCTGCAGAGCTGATTTTTATAATAGCTTCAATAGGGAAAAAAGAGAGAAAAAATTTAAAAATCTCAGCATAGAGAATCTCCAATGTTTCCTCTGGACATTTTGTAACTCCTACTGTTAACCAGTAACTGTGCATCTTTTTTATTTGAATAATGATGCCCATAACACTGGAAGCTCTAACGTTTTCTCAGCCAAGACCATTTATCTTGTTATAACAGGATCAGCATCTCAGCTGGGGCTTCTGGATGCTACTCTACTACAAACAAAATTAAAACCACCAGTCAGCTGAAATTAATAGTATATGGGAGCCACACTGTTACTCTGCTCACACACGGAAGGACGTGTGGAGGGTGTTAAATCCCAGCACAATGCACTGAGAGAAATGGATTTTTCCATAATTACCAAACCCCTTAGATAGCAGCTATCACCAGGAACCAGGAGAGCTCCCGAAAATATTGCTCCAACATTCCTAACGGATGGTTTTCCTCGTGGCTACGTAGGCAAGAGCTCGGTGCCGGCTGCCCCCTCCCCTCCTCCTGCACTGCAATACGTAGGAAGCCTTTATTCCCAAACGGGAGCGTTTGCTTGCTGACATCACATGCGGTACGATCCTTTTGTTTGCCTGTGTCTCCTGCATTGAAATGTTTGTCTGAGTCACAGATCCCGCTGCCTCCCTTCCCCTATGTCATGCTGCTTGCTTCAGAGCTTCTCCCTGACTCACAGTTTTTAAATTTTGACACAGCCCGGTTTTGCTGCATGGCAACTCGATACTTTTCCCTTTAATATTTTATTATGTAATTTTTATCTAAACCCTATAATGATGCAAAAACCACTGCTTCTTTTTTTTTTTTTTTCCCCAGCCTTTTTTGAATAGAGAGATTTTATGACTCAGATTCAGCACTGAATTTCGTTTCAAGGCAGAGCCAGTTTAGTGTATACTAAATAAAAAATTTAGGATACTGACTCCCACAACTTGAATTCTCCATTTAGCTGCTGGCTGAGTTTCCTCAGCTTTAACGTTACCGAGTGCTCTGCCAAAAGGGGTCATCTCTGTGCATGTGTACAAACACTTCTCATAATTGAAGTAATTACTATTTTGCAGTGCAGCACCTTTCTTCTCCTCTAATAATCTCCTTGATTTGTTTTCTCTTAATAAAAAGAGGACATAGCAGCTGCTGTGCTTTCAGTGTACATTCATTCTCTGGGTTTAGGCTCTGGAGCTGCTGATATTGCTGGTGCCTAAGTCTGGGTTTCCTCTTTCTTACAGCCACGAACAAAAGAGATCCTGATTACAGCAAGAAATGAAATGCAGAACGTGGACGTCAGGGCTAAGCAGAGGTTTGCTTCAAGCCTGAGCCACGGTAAAATATTCTCACTTACTGAGGCAGGAACATAAAATTATCGTGCTGGATTAAATCCTTTGTCCTTCAGATCCAGCTTTTCCTCTCTGTTGTTGCCACCACAGGATAAATGAGGAGTTCAAAGCAGAGCTTTGGTTGTCCTTGACCAAGGACTTTGCGGCAGGTGAGGGCTAAAGCCCCACTCTGGTGTAGCACTGAAAACTGCATTTCTCTTCCAGCATCCACTGCCTGTGTCCTGCTCTGAGCCTGTGGTGAGCACAGTGCTGCATCCAACCTCCTTAAAATTCAGGTACACACAAAGCCAGATGACTGATCCACATGCCTGTCATTAAATGTGCCGTGCTAGAGGCTCTCCTTTCATTGTCTTTTTACCCAGTGTGAAAAGATGGAGTTGTAACCCCCACACCTCCACTCTCCCAAAAAAAACAAACAAAAAAAGCCCCAACCCCAAAGGCGAAGCTGCTTGTTCTAGAAAACATAGATTTTTATTATAAAAGTACAATTATTCCATACACAAAGGAATTTTGTGCCACAGAAATTTGCACATCGCAGGTTTAAAATAAAGTCCCGAGCAGGAACTGAAGTTGAGAGTGTCTCAGGCTGCCTTTGGCTGCAGGTTCACTCTGCCACTGCCCTCCTGCAGCTTTTTAACATTCCCCTTTGGAATCACTGTTGCTTCTCCTCCTCTGTCCGTGGCCGTTTGCGAGGGTTCAGCTCAGTGCCCTCTGTGCTGTGAGTGGCAGCTGGAGGCTGCACATCTCGGAAGCCCTGGGACTGCAAGATGGAAGGAAAATCGTGTGCTAAGGCTTGTAGGGATAGAAGGCAGGAGTAACCAGTTCCCAGAAGATCAGAATGAGTGATCATGCTGTCATTTATTCAGGATGAGCTGCCACAGAATGTTTATAGACCGGGTTAAGCTCAGCACTGCAAACTTTACAACACATGTGCCAACTAATGTCTGCTCATTTTGTTTTTTAGAGATATTTTATTTTCACCAGCCAGGCTATCACTTGCATTTTACTGTTTATCGCCCCTATGGCTATGAAAAACTGCTTCTCTGTAAATTAACTTATGTTGCCTATTTAAATAAATCAAAAGATAAATCCATCAGCTCCCACAGAAGCAAGGAGATGACTGGATTAATTGCCTCAGTCATTTTCAGAAACAAAACTGTGAATTTTCTACAACCTAGGATATTTTTGTTCCATGTACCTACTTAATGAACTGAAAACATCAATGAGACATTGTAAGAGAACAGCAGAGCTGAATCTGTCTCTAGACTGCAAAGACTGTTCCAGCATAGTAATTTATGGGACACAATGGGATGAAAACCTTTGACTGCCAAAAACTAAATGTAGAAGTGAAAACTACATGCTGCTACTCAGGAGAGTGCTTGAAGTGATCTATCTGGCCTAGTACCACTCATATTTCCTGTTGCTGTAGCTCACAATTTAATTTTTAACCAATTTAAAATATGAAAGATCTCGAAGTCAGTTAGTTAAACATGTCATGGATGCAGATGGAGATGATGAGATGTTGTGTGAAGCCTGCAACTCTCTGAATTCCCATCTCCAGACAAATGCTGTGCAGAGAGCACTGCTGACAGCTCAGTGAAGACTCTCAGTGCAGACTTAGCAAGAAAAAGGCATTAATCAGAACCCAAACTTGCTTTGCTGATCCAAAATGCCCAGGTAGAGACAATGTGGGGACAAGAGCATTTCAGGAACACTGACATTTGGGGTTGGTGCAGTGTGAGCAAAGCAGGCAGAATTACCATCAGACGTGACTCTTCCCAAATGCCAGCGTGTCCCACCCCAAGATCAATCCCAAACCCCAGCAAAATGTCTTGTTGAAGTCTCCCATCCCTGTATTTCTATTTCTGAATGCCTCACCTCACCCAACCTGGGCTTTTTAAAGGAACAAACAGCAAGAGGTGCTACAAGGGCAGGATCTGTGCAGCCCCTCTGCTATTTATAAGCAACTCAAGTGTTATTCTAAAGAGCATAATGGGGAATCTTCAAGTTTAATGTTTCACTGCATCTAATCTCTGCCATTTCCCTGAGGCACAAAGGTGGAGCTGCAGCCAAGTATCCACTTAATCCAGAATGCTGACTCCCAGTGAAAGCATTCCAAGGGTTATAAAGGGCCAGAACATAAAGCAGGCTGCCCAGGATGGATGTCTTGCACTTGGTTACAGGCAGGCACCTTGAAAATACAAGAATTTTATGTGTATTTGTGAGGTTTGGTAGTGGGTTTCAGATGGTGAGGATGTGGCTGCTGGAACCAAGGACAAAACTCAAGTCTTCTGTCATTTTGAATTGTTCCTTAATGTCCTCTGGATTTCCACCCTCTGCAGCAAGACTGGCAAGGGTAGATGTGTTTATTACCTGAGCAGTGCTCCCATTGCTGGCCTGGCAGACCCTCCACAGCTCAGGGAAACACAATTCCTACCCGGAATTCAGATCCTGAGTCTCTGTCTTTCACTATGAAATAATCAGGTCACATTCCTGGGAAATTCAGGTGAATCAGCCGAGCTACTTTACTCCCTTGTGCATAAATCAATTTCCATTTCTGTACTCTGCATTTAAGAATGAATCCTTATCAGCCTTTGGAAGAAAGGATTTCATGGGGAGAGGAGTTCCACAGCCCCCTCAGAGTGGTGACTGACTCCAGTGTGCTGGAAAGGACAGGGATAAAAAAATCCCAGAGCTCACTCATGAATTTACACATTTCATCAGCTCATGGCTACTGAGCAGCCACTTTGCCAATGGTACTAATGCACCTCATCTGCACATTTCTGAGTCCTAAGGAATTTATTTACTTTTTAAATATCTTTTTTTTGTATGCTAGTTATACACAAATCTGACTTGGAAACACTGGACATGTATTGACATCTTTCAACTTAACTGTGGAATGAGAAATGGTAACAGCAGACTGTTCTGAGACCTGAATTTCATGAAAGAAATGAGGATAATACATGTTTTACTAAAAGAAATCATCTGCTGAAGCAATTCATCAGGATTAAGGGAAAAAACACAGGGATAATCTTAAATTTTAACTAATCTTAGATTCACTCTCAACTCTATTTCAAGATAGTGTGCATTCACACAGAAGAGAGCATACCTGTTTTATGGTGTTTATAAAACTGAAAGAAAAAGGCAATTAAACTGAGATAACATCCATCTGTTTGTCAGCTGGAGAAAAAAAGGACTCACATCACATGATCCAAACAACCTTGGGATGTAGTCCCACTTCTAGTCTTTATAAAAGTATATATTTGCAGTATTTCTTCTGTCCAGGTGAATACAATTAGGAATGGGGGAAAAAAAAAATCTGATTTCTGTTTGAAAGTTTGAGGATCTCATCTGATGGCAGCATTAAAATGTGCAGAAAATGCTATGGCAACGTGTTTCCATGAGGACACGTAGCAAATAGTTATGGAGTTGTACCTATGGATGTGACATTTGAGGATGTAAGGGCTGAGTGGTGCTGTCTTTTTAAACCTAAATACAGCTTAGGCAGCATCTCTTCTCATTAATATGTATCTAAGCACTCCACAATAGGAAATAATCACAGGATTTAAGTAGGGATGAATAAGGACTCCAGCCATAAGCTGGAAGCTCCTTCTATGATAGGGACAGAAGAGAAAAATCTCTGTATATTGGCTGGGTGCAGGGTCAGTGTAGGATAAACACAATGTGGGTTATACCACACATAAAGCAGAGATGAGGAAATATCTATGGAAAAAAGCACTGGTGAGGCCTCTGGAATACCAGGTTTAATTCTGGCCACCCTCATCCTAAAAAGATGAACTGAGAAATCCTGAGATTTCTCAAACCTGAGAAATCACACCCTACCTGACCAGGGAGGAAATGGTTCAGGTCTCCCAAAATGAAGGCTCAGATCATTCTTGGTAACTGCACTTAGGGCAAAATTAACATCAGGGGCAGATAAAATAAGCAGCACCAGCAGCAGATGGGGACAGGCTGCCTGAAAGTTTGATCTGGAAATCAAAAGTATTTTAACTTTGAGTAGGCAAAATGCTGGGTCACTTTTCTAAAGAGAAAAAGAGCAAATTACCCCTAAATCTAGAGATACCCCAGTGTTACTGCTTCCCTTCAGAAAGCAGCTGAAAAGAAACACTAAGAAAGCAAAGAG
This sequence comes from Trochalopteron elliotii, assembly GCA_024734555.1. Taxonomy (NCBI): domain Eukaryota; kingdom Metazoa; phylum Chordata; class Aves; order Passeriformes; family Leiothrichidae; genus Trochalopteron; species Trochalopteron elliotii. The sequence goes on from JANPWX010000242.1 coordinate 96,717, forward strand.
CATTCTCAGATTTGTCTGAAAATCCCTTTCCAGCTGACAGTGTGCCCCCACCTGTGAATCTCCATCCCCAGAGGAATACTCACTGTGATGTGATAGGCTATGGTGGACTCCTTCTGACTTGGTGATTTGTACAAGGTGGCCAGCCTGGGGAAACAAACCCCAGGTAATTATGATTAATTAATACAATAATAAAAATTCCAAATAGCCCAGTGACCAGACCCAAGTTTTCCTGCAGTACCAGTGGAATTCTTAGGGATGTATTTTCATATAGGTCATTCAAACTGTGGATTCCCATCCTTACATGACCTGTCAGCTCAAACACAATCTAGACCTACTAAAAAGAGTGAATGATTAATTAGCCTTGTTTCATCACAGTATTTGATGACATTTTTGGAACAATATTCATCATGAATTAATTCCAAATGTCACTTTCTTAAAATGCAAACAAAGAAGGTTTTGAGCACAACTCTTCCCTACTCCATTAATCACTTGTTCTTTGACCTCTCAAAGCTGGGAGAGACCTTCAAGAATTTCAGGACTTTTAGAGAGGCTTTTTCCAGAGATTTCACAAGCCTGTCAATATAAGCCAGAGGCTGGAGATGTTCTATTTCTAAGCCTGCCCTTGCCACTGACACACAGCACAACCTTGAGAAAATAGTTTCCCTTTAATTTCTCCTCTGACACTTCCCTGATTTGCTGCATTTAGACTCTAAGCAATACACCTGGATTTGTGTTCTACAGTAAATGCTTGCATAACACAGAGAGAAAATTGCAAAGCAGCTCATAAAAGAAGGGGTTTGCAGCCCTTGTCAGGGCTGCACCATGCCCACCTCCCCAAAACTCACACTTACATAAGTCAATCTAAAAAGTGTTCTGCTCTCTCTAGCAAGACACCCTGCCAAAAATCCTGTTAATTATTTTCGGGGGGTTTTTTCCTCCCTGAGGTGCCATTCTATTAGAGAGCACGTAATTACAGCCTGAGGAAGGCTGCCACTTCATGTTAGCTGCACAGGGAATTCCTCAGAACACTCCAATGCTGGCTTATACTTGACAAAATTGCCCAAATCTGGAGCTGCAGAAGCCAGCCTTTCACAAGAGCTCAGCTGGAGCCTCTGACTCAACAGAGTCTTTCCTCCCAGCAAAGAGAACCCTTGGAATTAAGCTCTGACATTTTCAGTTGTAGAGAGAAAGGAGGACACAGGTATCAGAGTTGGCCAAAGCACATTTAAAAAATAAGTTTAAAAAAGTCAAATGGATCCTCAAATGATCTTTGGGCCTCAATAACCTGATACAAAACCAACAAAACCACAATGGATCATCAGCTATAGGCAGCCTGTGCAAAAATAAGACAGCACTGAGCTATTTCTGCTTTTACAGTGGTATCCAGAATGGCAGTTTCTGCAGGCCCCACTCCACATTAGCTGCACATTTACATCAGTAAATAAGCCAGGTTTGTCTCTCCTTGGCTTGTTTTCTGCAGTTTCTATCTGCAGCCTTCCTAGCTCTGTTGCAGAAGAAAAAAAAGTTCTTTTCATATATAAAATTAACTTTTGTTCACTCTGCAATCATTATGTTGATGCAACTTGTCCTAAAAAGACTGTTAACTAATCAGTGATGTTAATTTAATTCCAAATTAAACAGCCTGCTGTAATCATCCTGCATTGCCTTCAAATATAGGAATTAAAAACAAAACTCCCCAAGAAAGTGTCACTGCATTTTTCTTTCAAATTCAACAAGCAAAACTCTGCACAACAACATTCCTGCAGCATTTTTGCTCACTGTTTGCACAAGATTAGGGAATTGCAGCACGGCTCCTTAATCTCAAGCTGCTGCATGGTGATATTATATATACAGGACAAATTTAACTGACCAGGAAAGAGAAATGACCTTGGAATATAAAGAGGGGGAAAAAAGAACCAGGAAACAGAGGAGATTCTCATTGCAACAAACAGAATTTCACACTGGTTTTAGAAGGTTCAAGCCCTGAAGCTCAGGGTCAGCAGCCTGTCCTGAGGGTCATTGGCTAGGTGACTTCTTTGGCATCTCTGGTTTTGGACTGACTGGGGATGAAAACACTGAAGCAAAAAAACTCTTCTCAAAGAAATTATAGTGGCTACAACCAACCCTGGAGGAGTGGGAGGTTCTTTATAATGAGACTGCTGAAATTGCACCTCTTCAGACATAAAAATCACCTTGTAACCCACCAGCTCAACACTTGCACTGAGTCTATGGCAAAAATTCACATTAAAATGAGATGACTTTTGTTCAAAAAAACCCCCCAACCCTATCTTGCAAAATGCAGATAGTAGAAGAAATTTTCTACTCAGCCACTAGATCCTAAATGCTTATGTGTGAACTACTGCCATTAGGGTGTTACACTTTTATAAACCATGGCATCCTGTCAGGAAGAACCCACCAGGGTGGGGAGGAGGAGTCCGACAGCTCAGCCCACACTGTCCCAGCCTGGAGGAGAAAATTCCTGAGCCTGGGATGTGGCAGAGCAAGGCTGGGAGCTAAATTCCAACCCCTGCTTGGCCCCCATGGCCAGTTTGAAAGATTCTCCAGTGCCACAGTTGTATTTAGATGGATTTTCCTCCCATTTTCCCTCACCTCTGACTGTTGTCCCAGTGGAAGATTAAACGGACGGTGGCAGCATGTCCCCAGCTTTCTCCTGAGGAACACAAAGTGACAGATCATTATCTCTTACACTACCACCATCAGCAAGCTGAAATGAAATTTATCTTCAAAAAAACCCCCCATGATCAAAACAAAATATGCCTTTCTTGCAGTGATGCATCACACCTTTTTCATACTTGCAAGGATTTCACAACAAATACACCGAGACAAGGAATAACCTCTGCAGTCCGTGTGTTTTATGGAAACCTTGATGCAATACTTCCATATTTGTAGAATGATTTTATAGATGCCTAATAAAGGACAGGTACTAGACAAGTCTTGAAAACAGAGGCAGTTTGAAGAGCAGATTTGTCTAATTACTACTGAAGAAGTCTGGTGAGGAGGTCTAAATCCTACTTCAGAACTGCGATATTCTGTCTCTCAGGCATAATTATGAGCAAACATCAGCCCCTTTGGGATACCAGCTTTGGGAGAAAGTCAATGATTATTAAAGTATTAAGGGCCCCTGAAGCAGTTTTCTGCTTCTGACAGCAAAATGCAAAATAACACAACCAAAAGCAAGGAGCAGGGAGGTGTGGTGGCAAGAGAGAAGCAAGTTTGGATTTTTATCCTGCTCCAGGGCCTCAGTCCCACTGTTTCAGCTCACACCTGACCACAGGTCAATGCACAGACATCTTTATTGGGTGCTTTCTCCTCTGTTTATCCCTGTCAGCAGTCCAAAGATGGATTGCATTTTAAACCAGTCAAGTCTCTCTGTCCACCTGCTCTTTCCTGTCCACCCCTCCCTGGTCTCCCCCACATCCCCAGCCCCTCGTGCCCCCTGTGCTCTGGTATTTATTAGAGCACAGAGAAGGGAAAAAAGAAAATGATCCCACTGTAATGAAGACCTAGACCCTCTGGGCATCTTGCTAGACCTTGCTCCACTATATCTGAGGTGGGATTAAAGATCTTGGCTCTCAGAAATGGCTCTGAGGCAGAGATCAAAACATATTTTACAATGGCTACAAATTCCACACCAGCACATTTCCAACTGCATTGAATGTGAGCAAAAAATGCTACTGTAAAATGAGATATTTCTGAGTTGAACTGTCTGTAGATTAATATTTGACCTCCTTTCTCAATATATTTAGTAGAAATGTCTAGGAACACCCAGCTTAGCTATCACTAGTGGGAAAGAAAGGTGTCCCCTTCATAAAGCTCCTGACTTAATACCTTGTAGCATCTGTGCTTTTTTCCTTCCTTTTTTTTTTCTTTTTTTCCTTATAATTAAGATCTTCCCTTCTGCTCAGGAGCTGAATAAGAGTTTAGAGATTATTGCTTCCATGAAAAAGCTGTTTCTCAGGCTGACCAATCAATGGGGGAAAAAACCCAATTTAGTGATTTCAGTGATTTTACTTGGGGGTTTGCTGCTGACCCCTCCCTCAACAGCTCATTTGGCTACACCAAACCATGGAGGAGTGGAAGGTTCTTTAGCCTTTATGATGAGACTTTTGGAACACCATCCCTTCAGAGCAGGGCATCAAAGCCACTTGGTTAAATATTTTCCCCACTGGTACCAAGTTGCATTTTTGGAAGAGTTCACACAGCTCAGTTTAACAATACTGTAGTCACACACACTGGGGAGAGGCACAGTCAGCTCCACAGGAGGTCATGTCAAATTAATTGTTTGTGAAAGAAAATATGCACAAGGCAAGGCAGGATATCTGGGAATTATAACCTCCCCTGAATGTCTTCACATTCTTTACTGTCCCCATGACTCAATAAACACAACAGCTCCCAAACAATGCTGGCCAGTGAAAAAAGACAGACTCTATTAGCTTTAATTGAGTTTGTAGCCAGAAAGGCTGCCAAAAATAATCCATCAGAGAGCAAGAGGCAAAACTGACAAAAAGGGTCAGATCCTGGGAGCTGGGTCTGCCTGCACAGCTCCAAACTCCACGTTCTTCACATTCCTGCAGGAGATGGGCTCTGTTTGTTCATTTTACCCCAAATCTCTGCCAAATGGTTTGCTGCCTGTACAGACTCTGGAAACATCTTTGTCCCCTTCTCTCTCCTCTCCAGAGCAAGGGAATCATCACTTAGCTCACAGAAACTGAAGAATTCGTGCCCTTTAAGTGAATCATAAAATAATGCAAAGCTACAGCCTGAAATAAGATTTAAATGCTGAACTTTTCCTTAATTTGTAGAAATCTCCACTTCAGAACAGTTTTATTTTCCCCTGTGACTGCAGCAGAAAGGCATGGATGAGGTATCTGCTCATTACAGGGCAAAACTGAGCAGCCTGGAAAAAAAAAAATCTTTAACCTGGCTCAGGGCAGGCTGTGCCTGAGGATCCCACACAGAACTTCCCTCTACATCATAACTGCAGAGAATTCCAATGATACAGCAAATATGAAATGCCTTTGCAAATAATTAATGGGACATGTTCAAGGGTAATGGGAAAATAAACAATTTAAACTGTTTGGGAGAGGCAGTGAATAGGTCTCAGGGAATTTAGGAAATTGCAGCTTATTTTGGGGTATGCAACCATTAAGCTGGGTTCTTTTTTGAGTGATTTAACCTTGTCCTCACCACATCCCTTCCAGAGGTTTACTGCTCCCAGGTACATTTTTTTGGATGAATTTTCTTTGTGCATAAAGGCAAAGGAAAGGAACTGATATATCAATTTTCAGCTCAAAGCTAAACACTTACCTAAAGCAGGTACCAATGTGGACTGGCTTTGTCCAATCCTTGTTGTCATTTGGTTTGTCAGAACTACCTGAAAGAGGAAACAGAAGCAAAGAAATCAGAAAATCTCCTGGAAATCAGATTACTGGTGGGAGGGAAGAGAGGGAATTTTCAAAAAAGCTTTTACTGATGCAACAGTTACTCAGGCAAAGCTCTTGGCAATTGTGATGGGGAAAAACTGTAAAGGTGCCTCATCTTTTCAAAACAAATGAAGAGAATCCTGCAAAATGTATTTTTGGTTTGAACTGGAGATTTTTTTCATTCAAGACTTTAAAGAAATCTCAGCTTCTCCCTCCCCAAGGGAGGCAAGCTCCACACAACCTATTTATCCCACAACATTTGTCCTAAATGCTGTTTGTATCTGTGTTTAGCTGCAGGTGACTTGCACTGGCCCTCCATGAGGAGCCAGCTCTCAGTGCTTGAGGTCAATGAACTTGGTGGTGGTGCTCACAAGGTGCATTAGCCTGGTGATTAACTGAATTTCTGTGCCTTGTAGTCTAAAACTGCACGAGTGGGTACAACACAAAGCAGAATGGAAGTGAACAGACAGAGTGGGGGAGTGTTTTCACAGCCCCAGTCACTCGTGGGAGGATCACAGACAGTCTAGGTTAGATCCCTGGTAGAAGTGGGGGTGGGTGAGACAGAAAAGAGCCAGGAATATTAATGACAAAGTTCATTAAAAATGAAAAATTGTACCCATCTAAGACCCTAGAGAGTTCCATTGTTTGACATGCTGAGAGGATTCTTGCTGGAGCAGTTCAGAAAAGTGTGTGAGAGCAAACAGTTCCACTGAGCACACCCTGAAACATTCACACAGCTGAGAGCCCAGCACAGATACTGCACATTTTAGAGAAGTAACTCATCACAAGTGCATGGTAACAGCCCCAAATAGCCTCCTCACCTCCCTGCTGGAGAAGGGCTGGGCATCCTCACTCTGAGTCCAGCTTTAGGATCTGACTTCCTACCATATTAGAGCATCCAGAGCTGCCTGACAAGCAATCCCTGGCATGCAGGGTGGATTTAGCCTGCTCACAGTCCATGGAACTAACTCAGACACCACTAACAACAGGGCCAATCCAAGCAAAACCATTCCTAAAGCTCTGGCTCCTTCAGCAAGAGTTTATTTAGCAACTTTGTGCTAACCTGCTCCCTGGTTCAGAAAAAAGGATTTGTATATTTTATCCTTGACCAAAGAAAAACACTGTCCAATGACAGCAGCTGCTGTTCAAGGTCACAGGTACCAAGTTAAGGGGGAAAGCACTCAAGAGAAATTTGAGGCTGTGCAGACCCCTGGAACATCATCTCCCTGGTGCCCAGAGCAGCAGGAAGCAGCTCCACAGCTCATGTCAGGACACTTTGGGAATGCTGGGCTCTTCCCTTCCCACAGGAAGCACAAGAGGAGTTTTATTTTTAGCAGCTTGGAACAAAAGGCAACTCCACCAGAGAGTTGGGGGTGACAAAGTCACAAGTCACCTGGACACTGTTAGAGCCACAAGCACCATTTTGAGGGCTGGGGAAGCTCCAATTCATGAACAATGCTTCTCTGAGCTGTCAGAGACTTCCAAAACAACTGCTGGAACAGCTGCAGCTTCCCAGTGCCATCTGCTGGCTGCGGGTCTGCTGCCTCCACACCGCCAGTGACGTAGGAACAATGGCCAGGAAGGAGGCTCTGGGTTTCCATGGATGCCAGAAGAGAAGGGCAATCGAGCAGATAAAGTGCTTTTCCTCCCCAGGAACGCTAAAACCATCGTTTATTTTTAAATAGAGAGTGGAAAGTTGTGTTGGAACTGCTGGAAGCTCCGAGGTATTTTTGTAGGTAAAGGCACCAGAGGAGCACTCCTTGTCCAACCAAATCATTGGAGATGATGGCAAACAGCATTAGAAATGCCATGCTACCACTTAATTAAGATCCACAGGATGCTGTTGATGCAAATTTTACTTATTTTGGCAAGTCTGGGAATTCCCCACCTTTTAGGTGTTTTGCCTTCGTGATCCCTCTATATTTACCAGCTCGGAAGGGTGAATGCAGAGCGTATTACTGCAGTTTCATTTTGCTATTTAGAGATAATATCAAATCACATTTCCTTAACTCTTTGTGAAAAAAAAAAGCATCATGTTTTGGGGTTTGAGGCTGGCCTGGACTCACAGCTGCCTTGTGGTCGTTGGCCATGATGATGAGCTGCTGGGCCAGCCCGTTGAGCAGCCGCGTGCGCAGGGACAGGTCCTCGAAGTCGTGCCGAAAGGGAAAGGCAATTCCATCAATCACCACCAGCCTCACCTAAACTCCAGAGAAAAGATAAAAAACTGCCATTAGCAGCCTGCAAAAAAAATGACAAAAAGCAGCAAGAGGTGTTTTTAAGCGCGCTGGAATGTTTTATTTCATCCTCAGGTGAACGTGACTGGCAAAGCTGGACTTAAAGCCTTGCAGAGGAGAAGGTGGAGAAAATAATCATGAAACTGAACTTCAGTCAACTCTGCACAAACAACAATTAATTCACCTTCTCCCTCAACAATTAAATCCAAATCAAAATCAGAATTCAGGCTCTCTGGAGCCATTGCTGAGGTAACTCAGCTGTTATCAGTGATGTGACTTGGAAACTCTGAGTTTAACAGATGCCTAAAGATATTCCAGGCACACTGCACTGGAGCTGAGGATCTATCTTGCCTCAAGATGTTTGCTTTGCTGAATTATTTCTTTTGTAGCAATCATTAGCTGAAGTCAGAGCACGCTGCAGCTGCTGGCTCATCACCCTCAAGACACTGTATAAACATTAGTCTGGGAATTTGATTTATTCTAACTTCATTTGTTGTGGCTGTTTTGATGACCCAAGTCTGAAATTCAGGAGGGAGATGGATGGTCTTACAGTGCCTGCATGTTTAGATGTTACTCAAATCCTTGGTGTCCACAAGTTCTTGCATTACTGCACAAGATAACGAAGGGGAAACAACACAAAAATCCTGATTTTCTGCATTACTGATTTAACTCATTACTGAGAAGTCTCTTTATGACTGGAACATAGAATCCTGCACAGACCTCACTGTGAAATGGTCCTGGGCCTCCAACTGAAAAAAAACTCCAACAACACTCATTTGCAAAAGAAGATTAAATAGTTGGGATTAAAAGAAGGCATTCATCATATTCTCATTTTCTCTCCTTCCTACAAATTCTTTTCCACGAGTCTGGTACATCCTCCTCGTGTATCATTTCTTTAAGAACAATCAATTTAACAGCATAAACATGACTCATGCTAGACAGGAATGTATACATGGTTATATAACTTGGCTATCACAAATATGTCCAGGTAGGATGCAATTTAGTTAAATTTCTCCCAGATAGCAGACAGGAAAACTTAAAGTATTTTAAGTGTAAAGAGAGCTTAGCAACACCTGCCTTGTCCCTGCCAGCTTGGGTCTAGCAGGCCTTAAAGAATTAGGGTTTTTACAACAAGAATATTTTCTAACAGTCTTTCTCGTATTATTAACAAGATCTTAAACTAATTCATGTTTTAAACGGCACATTTGGATTTCTATCTCTACATCTTTCTTATTTCTAAACCTCTACAACTTTCTCTCTCTCCTAAAAACCCCTACAATCTGGAGGCTTCCTGTGGTCCCAGACTCGGCTCCAGAGGGCTCAGACTAATTTTAATGAGAGCTGGACTGTGATGAGCAATCTGTCAAGTCACTTCTAGCCTGTCCAAGGAATCAGCAGAAGGTCTTGTGGTTCTCCTGCAACCTTCAGCACTTCAGGCTGCAGGCCAAGCCCAGATAATCAGCACAGATGGTTCCAGGGAGCTGCAGCCCAGTGGAACTGTGCTAATGAAGCCATGTACTTTCCACAAGAGCAAACACAACAGGGCACCGTGAGTACCTGGCAGGGAAAGGGGAATACCAGACTACACCCAGCAAAAGTGAGGCTCCCATCTGTGTTTTCAAGAACACACCAGTTCCCATAAATGAAAGAAATTTTGGAATATATGCAAAAGACATTCTAATCCAACACTGATTTGTGCTCTGGTAGAAGGAGGCACAGTCATATTTCCCAGATCCTGACAGGGAGTGATCTGCAGTGCAGAACCCAGAAATCTGGAGGGGAGGTGGTGAAAATCTGCCTTACAACAGCATTTCTCTAAGACATTAGGCACTAAGAAACTTTCTGGCTGCAGTCCACCCAAGAGTCAAGCTGCAGGCTCTGGTTGCTTGTAGCAACAGAAGATGCACTGAAAAGAAGAGTCACTTGGATGGTGCAGGATATTTCTGCTCCTCAGTGATCTTTTAGGGCAAAATAAAAGTGGCACCAAGCCTTTCTGATGCCACCCTCATGGTCACCACACACCCCCTGGCTCCGAGGCTCTTGTGTGGAGCAGCTCTGTGCTGATTCACAGCTCAGTGCTCACAGAAATGGAACATGTGGCAGCACAGACCCAGTGTCCTCAGCTCAGAGTGGAAATTCGGGAGGATGGCAAAAGCAAATTACTCCTGAGAGTAATTGGGATGGGAAGGAAAAGGCAAACAAGCAGAAGGCTTTACATTTGTACTCTGCTACCAGCCAATATTTCAGTGCCAAGCTGACGAGGTACCAAGGTGTTTACTCCTGTTACTACAGCAGACAAAAAATCTTCAGCGTGAGGATGAGTGACACCTCCTGACAAGCCTGTAACAACCCTTACCTTGGAATGCTCTGACAGGAATTCTGGCAGGAGGTAGACCTGGGCCAGCAGCTCTGTGTAGTCACGACAACGGAAGTAATAGATGTGAGAGAGGATATTTTCCAGAGAGAAGGTCTCCAAAGCTTTCCTGAGATCTGAGCACAAAACAAACAGATGAGTAAATGAGTCAGAAGTCTGTACGAGCATATTGTTACTTTCATCATCCCACCAAAGCCTGCCCTCCACTCATAGCAACAGCAAAGCCCCCAGAAACAGAACAGGCAAGGTAAGGAGTGTGGAAACATATTTTCCATCTGGTTTGAAAGTCAGGAAGGTGGTGAGCAGATGCTATCCCAGCATTTGCACACAGACACACCGGAGCCTCCAAGGGAGGCCTCCAACAATGAAAAATTTATTTCTGAAGCAAGAACTTCTCCAGTAAATCATTTTCAAGCCAGAACACCACCAGAGGACATCAGGGACTATTAATCATCCCTTGTTTAATACACAGGCAGTAACTCATTTAATACAGTGTCTTTTTACCTCAGTTCAAACAGAAGTTTGGTGCATAAATTCTCCATGAGTAACACAAAAGTTGTGTCCTTATCCCCAAGAGACTGATGACTTAGGGAATAAAACTCTTAGCAAAAGCAGCCTGGCGATATTGACTTTATGGAGGAGCTAAATTCCATAAAGCTGAATATAGTTTTACTCTATGGGTCTTCAGCAGCAACATTGCCCCATAAAATTCTGCTGTTCCTCCTTTTTTCTCCCCACCTGTTCCTGTGTTTTGAAACAAAACACTCAGTTTTGCTCAACAGGTGCAAATATGATCAATAAGGTGCTGCAAATATGATCATTAAGGTGCCAAAAATTTGGAAGGAAGGAAAGAAAAGAGGAAAGGCGAAAGGACAAACACTAAAACTCCACATGCCACCTAAAATCCCCAAGAGCAAAACGTTCATAAAATCACCACGTAGAAAAATAATTATTTTTGAAGGAACCCAGCTCAGTCTGCTCCAGACACAGATGTAGTTCAGGGTTTGCTACACACACGTTGAAATAAAAAGGTGTCAGCAAACACTCCAAAAGTAACACTGCAGCCTACGAGACACTTGTTTCACTCCACCCTTGCCTCCTCCAGAAAGAAATGACTTAGCAACGTACCCTCTTCTTGCTGAGCCTCAGCAATAAGGTGGCAGTGCTGCACACAGGCAGCTGCAATGTCCACCACCCTGTCCACCATAAAACTTCCCTCAGTGTCAATGAACACAGCTTCTCCAGCAACGCCTCCAAAGCACTCTGGGATCTGGACATCCACTGCCAGCTGCATGCTGCCATGGGAAACAGAAATACAGATCAATATTGACACCCCAGAGCTGTCCCAGCTCACTCCTGGAGTGATATTCCTGCTGAGGAATACACGGGACAGCAATACAACCATTATTATATTTCTAATGCTGGAGAAGAATCAGAGGTTGCAGTCACGACAAGGAGAAAAAGCTGAGTTAAACAAAAAGTGATTCTTGGTTGCACACAAGTCACAGGACAATGAAATACCAGAGCTGTGTTTTGCCAACCCCGGGGGCTCCGCAGATCTCAGTGATTTTTGTCAGCTGCACTCCACCTCCCAGGATGTTGTCCAGTGCTGAACAGAAGGTGATGATGAAGCCCTGGGTTTGCTCTTCTTCCAGAAGCTCCAGGGCTGTGCACTTCCTGGGGGCACCTGATCCCCCGGCCGTCCTCGCTGCATCCCCGTGACATTCCTGCCTCACCACCTGCAGCGCTTCCAGAGCCTCTTCCCTGGAGATTCCAATTTCTAGAGAAGCCAAAACCACAAAACATCACCTTTGTTTTATAAGCAGTGACTGATTCTGCAGCATGATGCAAAATAATCTATATTCACCCTCTCAGGACAACATGCACACAGCCCTGGCACTAATGATGTGATTTTCAAGCTTTTAATGACATAGGTAATAAAACTATTGATAATCAAAATCCCAGACTGGTTTGGGTTGGAAGGGGCTGTAAAGATCACCCACTTCCACCCCTGCCATGGGCAGGGACATCTTCCACTATCCCAGGTTGCTCAAAGCTTCATCCAACGTGGCCCTGGACACTTCCAGGGATCCAGGAGCAGCCACAGCTTCTCTGGGCCAGGGCCTCACCATCCTCACAAGGAGGAATCACTACCAACTCCTTGAAAAAGGCCGTTTTCTAACTTCAAATAGGCTTATTTTCCTTAAATCACAGAGTAAAAGAAGAAGGAAGCTGGGGGAAGAGGAGGGATGAGCCGAACAGAATGCTTTCGTTTTCCTGCGTCTCATTTACATCCATCAGTGTCAGCCGATCTTTTAACAGAATCGTCTTTTAATCATTCACTGTGCCCATTTCCCGGAGGCCTCAGTGAGGAGGGAGGCCGGCACGGGGAACGGGGAAGGCCCGGAAGATCCCGGGGAGGCCCCGCGGGGCTCAAAAGCCGCCGGTACCTTTGCTCAGGCCGCAGGGGCCGGTGTCCAGCAGCTCCTGCGCCGTCTGGAAGCCGGCGGCGGCGAGGCGGGCGCGCAGGGCGGGGGCCAGCGGCAGCGTGCCCACCTCCCGCTGCATGGCGGCCCCGCCACCGGGACGCACCGGCACCGGGCACGGCCCGGATCGCTCCGGACACGTCTCGGACACGTCTCGGACACGCTCCGGACACGCTCCGGACACATCTTCGTGCCCAAGTTGAGAATTCGAC
>JANPWX010000242.1:119441-241804 GCA_024734555.1 Trochalopteron elliotii
GAGCGGGGTGTTCTCTCCTGAGCGCGAAGCGGGCGGGCGGTGCTGCTTGTGCAGGGGCCGCTCGCCATTGATGACCGTTCCCGGCCTCCTTGGTGGGGCTCGGGAGGGAGAGAACACGGGCTGAGTGGTTTGTGGCCTCTTTTTTTAATGGTTAAAAAAAAAGATTTTCCTAAATATATCCTAGTATAAGTATTAGACCCGTTAAACTCCCATTCATGCTCATCACCTTCCCGGCTGAAAATCCCTTCCAGATCGGATTTAGTTCATTTGAACAAAACCAAAGCAACCCAATATTAGAAATCACAACGAGTTCTGACTGGAACAAGACCCACAAGCATCATCGAGTTCATCTCTCAAGCAAATGGCCCATGCAGGGATAGAACCCGCAAACTTGGCGTTATCAGCACTGTGCTCTGACCAGTTACTAAAGAATAATTTACTTATTTATTACTTCTGTCCTCCTCATGTGTGCTCATGCATCTCTACTTACATATCCATCATTTGTACTTATACAGATGATGGATATAGATCTCCATTCTTCATACTTATAAAGATTATATATATATTCATGTATTTTTAATATATGTATATATATATACACACTTGCATGTCCATCTGTCTAATTTAAACAGTACGTATAAGTCCTTACTAATCCCTTACACAACACTTAAAAGTACCATTTGTTACTTACACATACCTTTATTTGAAATCCTCGTGGACAAGCAGAGCTTTCAATCCACATAGAAAGTCACAAAAAAAATAATCATTTGCTCTTTTTTTTCCCCCCCTCAATTTCTGCTGCTGTATTTTCATTATCTGCAGCAGCTCAGAGGTGATGAAGCACCAGCTTTTATTAAAACAAGCACCACCTTGGCATCTTTGGTTTCCTTGCAGGAATTTTTGTTGATGCTGTGAATTCCATGGGCCAAACCTGTCTCTTCATTGCTGCACTGCTGGGACTGGGTAAAATAGTGGATGTGCTGCTGGAATACGGCTCAGATGTCAATCAGTTAAGTATCAAACATTTTTTATTTTTTTTTTTAAATGAGAATTAATCTTCTAGTGGGTTTAGTCAGTGTGGAGCACAACATTCACTGGGCATAAATGATGAAGTGCTTAAGATGCATGATGGTATTTTAGCCTAAGCTCCTCAGAGGTAAATAGAGAAATATTTTCCCCTTTTCTCATGGTTTATTCTGTTATTTGGGAATAAAACATTTCAGTAATGCTGTTTTTTCCCCTGATAAACATTTTTTTTTGCTGTTCCCCAGTCGCTGCTATGATGGGAGCACCCCAGTGCATGCAGCTGCTTTTTCAGGAAACCAGTGGATCCTCAGCAAGTTACTGGATGAAGGAGGAGATCTCAGAGTCCACGACAAGGAGGGGAAAACTCCCCAGGTCTGGGCTTTGTCAGCCAGCAAGGAAAGCAGTGCTCAGGTATTTGTGTGGAAGGCTGATTCTCGACTGCAGTATTGATTTAGAACTCCTCTTCCCTTTTATCACAATGCTCCTCTCAAAAAAGAAACCTGAAATTACAATTTTCTGATGGGTGAAGCTTCAAATTTTGTCACCTGTTTGAAGTCAGCTTTTCTTCCATTTTCATGTAATTGATTTTCTTCAAGTGGTTTTTTTTTTTTCTGTTCATGCATTTCTCAAAACGCCCATTTTGGTTTTGCAAGTAACCAGTTATTTTTCCATCAGCCCTGATTTATAAATTTGAGATGGTTTTTCTTCTTCTGAAGCCCTAAATTATTGGTTTTTTCCCTCCTCCTGCTGCCCAGATGCTGGAATTTATCCAGCAGTGCACACTGCACATGCAGGCTGCCATTTGGAATCTTCCCTCTGACCTGCTCAGGAAAGTTGCCTCCTCAAAGGCCTTGATCTGCAGCCCCTCGAGGTTTGGTGGCCTTGTCCAAGGGTAATAACAAGAGATTTTTACTTCCATTTTCTGTTATTTTAAAATTATTTAAAAATTTTTAGAAGAATTATTTTAATTTATTTAATTATTTTAAAATTAGCAGGTTTGACAATAGCAGATTTAAGTCCACTGTGATTAATTTTATTTCTGTGATGACAGTTCTAAATAGAAACTTGATAGTTGTAAATATTTGTGTTTTATTATTTAGACTCCTTATTAGTTTTATTTTAAAATTATTAAAGAGTTTAATTAATAAACTTGGTTGTTTAAGAAGTTTTATTAATTAAATTCTTGAAATCAGCATTAAAAGGACTGGATTTTAGTAGCATTAAAGTGGTAGCATGAAGTAGTTTGGTTTTTCACTTTTTAAGGTCTCTGCAGATCTTTTTTGGGGGGTGTTCCCAACTGTTTCAGGAGTTTTTGTGTCAGATACATGTTGGGAAAAACACAGACTTGTGAACAAAAAAAAGCAGTGCAGGATATGCAGTTTGTGTATATGTATATTTATTGATTATCTTGCTTTAAATAAATAAAGACCATAAAAGCAAATTAAAAGCAAATTAAATTATGCACAGTAATTTGGAATTTTAACATCCACACTATGTGTGTGGGGCCAGTCAAATGCAGGGTTCTGGCAGAAATTATGATTTTTTTTCCTCTCTCTCTGTATCCAAACCTTGGAATAAATAAGTTGTTATTATTGCTTTTGTTTTTGGTGTTTAGAAATGCTGAGAATCCTCTGGGTAGATTACTGAAAGGACAGCCCAGTGTGGTCAAGAACATTTACAGCTTTGGTTTTGGGAAGGTAAGATGCTGTGGGTAGAGATTTTCTGATATTCATTATATTAGAAATAGATAGTGGAACATTTATTTCCAGAATCTCCTGTTCCTCACAGTAATTATCCCACCTATGCTATTTTTAACTTTCAGTACATTCTTATTTCTGCTGAAAAGATAAAAAAACCCCCATGAGGAGCACAAATATTCAGACCTTTGGTGGCTGACAAGCCCTGGTTTGGTTTGGAACAGCAGAAATTCCTGTTAAATGTCACCTGTGGGACTTCCTAAGTCCTGGTTCTGCTTTCCCTGGGCAGTTTAGATTTTGATTTTTCACTGATTTTCCAGATTTCCTGGTGGTGTTTGAGCTGATGCTGCCCTGGCAGTGATCACACTCAGGTTGTTGCAGGGCTTGTTGGAATTTGGGAACTGTTGGATTTTCCTTTTGCTGATGATTCCCTGTTTCAGTTCTATCTGACAGGCAGTGGCCACCTGGGCTACCTGGCCTCTCTCCCAGTTATTGGGGACAAAGATGTGGTTCAGGCTGATGATGAACCAGCATTTTCTTACCACGTGGGGCCCTACATGATCATGACCAAGTAAGTGGAATTAAAATAAATTAGAATTTAAAATGAGTAAATAATAATAAGTAAATTAGATTTTAGCCCCTTTTTCTTACAATCACACAGCAAATTGTTGTACCAGGGCTTTGTTTGGGTGATTTTCCACGTTTGTTCTGTATTTATTCCCTGTTTCCTGCTTGCACCTTGTTTTCTGCTGTTCATTGATTAATATCTGAGTCAGACTGATGTCTGAGAGGCCAAGAACAACCCATGAGCAATATTTACCCAATTATGGCTAATCACTGGTGGCAGTGTTTCAATATTGATCCCTTTGTGGTGGGAAATACATTTAGGGTTGCCCAGGTTGTGTTTGTTCAGCTTTTAATCCTTGTAAATCTTAATCCAGGATATCCTCTGGATATCCAGGTGTGCAACCCAGAACCTGTGGTGAAATGAGAGTTGCAAGGGCAGGCCGAGCATTTATTTGAAATCTTTGGTATCGTGTAATTGTTGTAATTATTGTTAATAATTCAATATTGCAAGTAGCCAGATATTTTTCCAACATCCCTGGTTTATGATTTTGAAATGATTTTTCTTCTGAAGAAGAAAATTATTGGTATTGTCTAATTATTTCGTGTTAAGCAAGTGGTTGTGTCTCAGAGGCAGACAGAGAATTGACAAATTGGTGATTTAATCTGTCCAAAACTCTGATTTCTGTCACTGATGGCCTTTGGTGAAGGGAATTCCTTGTGGAAAGGGGTGAGATTTTGGGCAGTGAACCTTTCCTGCTCCATCAACCTTCATCAGGATGAGTTTATTCACAGTTTAAAAGAGCAGAACCCTCAAATTCAAATCCCCGACAACGGGAAGGCAGCACCAGAACACCACAAAATTCTTGCTAAATAGCCAAATAACTGGAAAAAAAAAAAAAAAGGGAAAACACTGCTGGAAGCATCTGATCCAAATTCCTCTTGTTGTTGTAGCTTGATGTGGGGAGGCAGCAGAGTGACAGTGAAGGAGCTGAGCTTCCAGCCCCAGCAGAGCAGCTGGAAACTGCGCCTGGCTGATCTCCTCCTGGCAGAGCAGGAGCACAGCAGGTGGGACAGGAGCTTTGGGGTCTGCAGGGATGGGAGAAGTGGGATTTACCTCGGGAGGAGTGGGATTTACCCTCAGGAGGAATGGGATTTACCCTCAGGAGGAGTGGGGATTTACCTCGGGAGGAATGGGATTTACCCTCAGGAGGAGTGGGGATTTACCCTCAGGAGGAGTGGGGATTTACCTCGGGAGGAATGGGGATTTGCCTCAGGAGGATTGAGATTTACCTCGGGAGGAATGGGGGATTTACCTTGGGAGGAATGGGATTTACCTCAGGAGGAATGGGGATTTACCTCAGAAGGAATGGGGGATTTACTCAGGAGGAATGGGGATTTAACCTCAGGAGAAATGGGGGATTTACCTCAGGCGGAATGGGGGATTTACCTCAGGAGGATTGGGATTTACCTCGGGAGGAATGGGGGATTTACCTCAGGAGGAATGGGATTTACCTCGGGAGGAATGGGGGATTTACCTCAGGAGGAATGGGATTTACCTCGGGAGGAATGGGGGATTTACCTCAGGAGGATTGGGATTTACCTCGAGAGGAATGGGATTTACCCTAAGGAGGAGTGGGGATTTACCTCAGGAGGAGTGGGATTTACCTCGGGAGGAATGGGGATTTGCCTCAGGAGGATTGAGATTTACCTCAGGAGGAATGGGGGATTTACCTTCAGTAGGAGTGGGGATTTACCTCAGGAGGAATGGGATTTACCCTCAGGAGGAATGGGGATTTACCCTCAGGAGGAATGGGGATTTACCCTCAGGAGGAATGGGATTTACCCTCAGGAGGAATGGGGATTTACCCTCAGGAGGAGTGGGGATTTACCTTCAGGAGGAATGGGATTTACCCTCAGGAGGAATGGGGGATTTACCCTCAGGAGAAATGGGGATTTACCTTGGGAGGAATGGGATTTACCTCAGGAGGAATGGGGATCTACCTCAGGAGTAATGGGATTTACCTTGGGAGGAGTGGGATTTACCCTCAGGAGGATTGGGAATTACCTCAGGAGGAATGGGATTTGCCTTTGGAGGAATGGGATTTACCCTCAGGAGGAATGGGATTTAACCTCAGGAGGATTGGGAATTACCTCAGGAGGATTGGGAATTACCTCAGGAGGAGTGGGATTTGCCTCAGGAGTATGTTGCCCTGATTTTTTCAGCCTTCTGGTGTTTTATATTTTTGTACTGGAGTTTTCACGTTGTAACATGAATGAAAAGTGATGCTTTGAAAACTGTGTATTCCTTCCTGGGGAAGGACAAATTGATGGACTTCTAGTTTGACCTGTGGGGTCAAAGAGGTGTCAACCTGGTCCTCCAATCCCTGATCAAACTCCAAAGACAATATAAGTCAAAATTCCAAATAGACTTCCTTTTTTTCATTCTCACAACCTGCCCAGGTGAGTGAGCTTCTTTTGTGTCTGTCTAGTGCTAGGAGTGTTAGGCTGGGGTTGCACTTCTTCCCCAGATAAGAAAAAACAGTTTTCTTCCCACTTCCACTGAGCTTTTAAAATCGAGTATTTCAACAAAAAATACATTTACACTGAAATGTATTCCAGTGAAAGCCCAACATTTGTGTCATATTGATAAGAGCACTGAGCAGGCCAGGACTTTCCTTCTTTTCATCTCAGATTTGCCTTGCAAATTTGCTTTTTTTTTTCCTTTGCCTTTGCAGCAAACTGCGCCACCCTCACTTGCTGCAGTTGATGTCTGTCTGTCTGTCCAGTGACCTGGAGAAAACTCGTTTGGTCTATGAGAGGGTGCACTTTGGCTCTCTCTACAGCATCCTCCATGAAAGGGTAACTGCAAGGCTTGAATTTTAAATAATAATTAATCAAAAGTTTAGTGACTACCTCTAACATCCTTCCTCAAGAGGACAAAATCCTCAGTCTATATCTGAATTTCTGGTTCTTTTTCTTATTCTTTAACTCAATTTTTCTGTGTTTTATTGTTGTCAATTGATATTTTTATTTTCTTTTTAAGGTGCTGTTATTTGGTTTGGAGGACCAAATTTTGTTCTCTGTTGAGAACAAAAAAAGTGCATTTCCTCTTTTTCCTCCAATAAATTTACGATATTATTGTTTTCTCTTAAACAAGAGCTGGGATTCTGATATTACAGATTTTTCTGTATAGCCTTTATAGAAAAGGCTACATGGAAGTGTAGTAGAGTAAAGTTAGGTAAGTTAGCTATGAAATAAGGATAAATTGTAACCACAGCATGGTGATATAAATCTACAGTAGTTCTTAAAAACGTTTGCTGCCTTCTTCAGCAAATAAAAACCACAATAAATAAGAACAACTTTCTCTCACATCAAATTTCAAAGACCTGCCATGCAAATTTGATGCTTTTGGGGTGTTTTTTTTTGTTTGTTTTGTTTTGTTTTTCCCCAGCGTGCAGAGTTCCCAGTGCTGCAGACAGAGACCATCCTGCACATTCTGCTGCAGGTCATCGACGCTCTGCGTTTCCTGCACTCCCGGGGCTTTATCCACCGCTCCCTCTCCTCCCACTCCATCCAAATCGTGTCCTCTGGGGAGGCCAAGCTCTGCAACCTGGAGTACATGATAGAGAGGTGAGAAACTCCCTCAGGGCTGCTCTGAAATGAGGGGGTTGAACACCCAGCACCTCATTAGTGTGGTGGCAATTAAGTGCCACCGGTGAGACAAAGAGTATTTCTTCTTGTCTCAGTAAATTGTTACTGGAATTATCCCCTAGGTACATTGTGGTGTAATTTTTTTTTTTTTTGACAGGCTTCCTGTGTTTTATCCAGAGCTAAAGAGTTGTTTGTAAAGCTCCTGTTGGGAAAAGTTTAGCTTTTTTAAAATTTAGTTATTTTTATTCTAAAGTAGTTAAAGGAGGCGTTGCTTTCCCCAGAAAATCTTTGCCAAAAGACATTTTGCTGCACATTTCTATTTGCAGACATGCCCTGAACCTTTTATATATGAAACTAAAAGCTGTAGCACACTCAGGTGTTTAATTCCTAAATATAAACCTTGTAGCTGAATGTGTTGCATGTCCTAATTTACATTTTTTTTCCCTTTTTGCAGCAAGGACAGTGGGGAGCACAGTGACCTGACCCGAATTCCTGTCCCAGTCCAGCTGTTCCGCTGGTGTTCCCCTGAAATAGTCCTGGAGAAACCTGGCACGATTAAATCAGATGTTTACAGCTTCTGTGCAGTGCTGCAGGAGGCCTTGACAGGTGAATGCAGTTTTGGGCTGGGATGGTTGAACTTAAACAATAAACCAGGCAAAAAAATCCCAAATATTAATGACAATAATAAAGATTATTGAGAACTCCTGTAACGTGATCAGAAAACTTAAAATTGTGTGGCTGAAGGATGAAATTAATGATGGATATGGGAGAGATACAGTGGTTTTCTGCTGATTATTTTTCTTCTTCCTCCCAGCACAGCAAAACGTTCAGTTAAGTCTTTCCAGTGCTCAAAACAAGCTCCTGCAGCTTTCATGGTTTTGATCTCTGTGATAACTTAGAGATAAGTTACTGGTACTCTATTGTTATTATAATGTATTGTTGCTGTTATTACAGATGATGTCTGCTCTGTATTCACTTTGACTATTCTGGCAGTGAAATGGGATAAACAATTACTCCAAAAATTAATACCAGTGAAGAATCCAGAGCAGGGTTGTTTGCAGTGTCACTCTCCTCTAGATATTTCTATCAGCTCCCTTGAAAGCATTCAGTGTTGGAATAAGACAGGGAGGAGATGCCAGGGCTTGTTTTTAGTTGTAAATTAGGGAATGGACTGGGAATAATGTGATTTTTTAAATTTTTATTCTTTAAAATTTCCATTAACATTAATATACAGCTGATGACATGAAATCTGTGCTTGTGTCTTGCAGAGAGCCCTCCCTGGAAAGGTGTGGAAGACTCAGCTGTTCAGCAGCTCATCCTCTCAGGGGAGCAGCTGGAGGCAGATGTCAGGCTCCCCCTGCTCTATTATGATGTTGTCAAGTCAGGGCTGGAGCCCAAGCAGAGGAACCGCTCCATGAAACTTCAGGATATTCAATATATCCTGAAAAATGACTTAAAGGTGATTTCCAGCATTCTCATCTTTGCTGGATGTGCTGTGTCCATTCAGATCCAGGTTGTTCTGCTCAAATCTAGAGGAAGTGATCCAACACTCAGTGTTGTGCTCATGGAGCTGAACCTCCTCAGGGGAGCAGGCAGAAACACAGAACTCTCAAATACAACTGTATTTTATTCCTTTTTTTGTTCTGTTTGTTTTGTTTCGCAGGATTTGGTTAAGTCTGAAGGTGGCCATGCTGGTGGGATACTCAAAGCACAGAGATCTGCTGTTCTTGCAGATGTGAACATCTGCTGGGCATCAGCTTTTAGCTTCCAGAAAAGAACAGCAGTGGAATTCCAGGAAAAAGAGATAAGCAAGGCTGGTGAGTTTCTTGGAGCAAGGTGTCACTGTGTCCTTCATGTGTTCCTCAGTCCACAGCAGTCTGACATAAACCACTAAAATGTAAATCAGTAAATCACTGAAATGGGAGCACTCACAGATTTTCTGATGTAGGTTGAAAATAGGAAGCAGTTGGCTTTGGATTTTAGCTACCACGTTTAGCTATTATTATTAAACTTAAATTTAAAAGTTATATTGAAATAAAAATATTATTATTAAATTATAGCATTTAGCTATATTAATGTGGACTCAAGACTCTGAATCTGTTTTGTTCAGGCACAGTTTTCAGCAGAGGTGTCAAACGCTGCTGGGGGAATTTCTGTATTCCTAAAATTAACTCCTAACGTGCAAAAGCAGCGTGGCTGTGGCATTGCTGGAGGAAATGATTTAATGTTTCAAACTGAATTTTTTCAGGTGGCTTTCCTGCCCCCAACGACTGTGTTTCCCCCAAGGAGAGCAGTTCTTTGGTGGTGCAGGTGGCATCATGCAGTGCAGAGCCTGCACAGGACAGAAGTCTGGATGTCTCCCCTGAACTGCAGAGAGAAGCTTCCCACTCCAGTGAGAGTGATGTGGATGGGAGCCTGTGCAGCTTTGAGAGGAATGAAATCCTGGCCAGTTATCCAGAAGGCCCCCAAGACTTCCTGGAAGGAGGATCTGAGTTAGGCCAAGCTCTAAAGGAGCAAAAGGAAGGAGAGCAGAGCCAGTGGGAGGATGAGGATGAGGAGGAATCCTCAAGGTCCACCATGGGGTTCACTGGAGAGGAGGAGGAGGAGGAAGAAGAGGAGGAGGAGGAAGAGGAGGAGGAGGAAGAAGAGGAAAGGGTGAGAGAAGCCCCTGCCCTGTACCAGGTGAGAGGAGATGCTGGCAGGAGGCTGAGCAGCCCTTCCCAGAGCGAGCTGCTCATCAGCAAATGCGCCCTGAACCTCAAGATCATGCAGAGCATGCTGCAGCAGGCTGGAGATTCCCTGAGCAGGACAGAGGAGAAACTGGACAGGATGAAGGCCGTGGGGAAGCAGAAGAAGCAGCTCCAGGAAATCAGGATGAATCTCCACCCTAAGGAAAGTTCTGAAGGAGGACACTGGGGTGGGTCTGACACTGATGCTGCTTCCCAAAATACCAACAACACTTTTTCTGGAGCTGATATTTTTTTACACAAGGCTGTAGGTCCACCATCCAGGGACTACATTCCACCAACAATAACATGTCAGGCACCAGCCAGAGACCACTTCCAGGCTGTTCCCAGGACAGCCAAGGAAAGAGAGGCAATTCAAAATGAGAAGTGGAAGAGCAAAATTGCAACCAACCATAGTGATCCAGGCCTGGATGATGAAGTGAACCTAAACCAGGAGGTAGAGTGTTGAGCAGGGGGCCTGGTTCTCATTTCTGTGTTCCTTAGCAGGGAGAGAGATGCAGGGATGGGTGCTGGCCAAGAGGAGGGATGAATCTGTCCTTTAAAATGCATCCATGTGCATTATGGACAGGAATGAAAACAGCTCAGCAGTGCAGTTGTGTTGTTTTCCTCTTTCTCTCCAGCCCTCCCAGCACAATACTGATCCAGTGGCTCAGGGTGGGGTTAAAATCCAAATCCTGCACTAAAATGGAGATGAGACTCTCAAGGAAAAGCCCAGTGGAGAAATATTTTTGTTTGTGTTCAGACCTAAGCTGTTATTGGGAAGGGCTTCTAGATCACTTTCATTATTAAACACATGGACCAAAGAGAAAGAGAGAAATTCAAATACATATCTCCTGTGGGGATAATCTTGAGTCATTCAGGTCCACTCATCCCTCTGGAAGCTGCCTGTTTTGATTGCCTGCCTGCACCTGAAACCTGCTATAAATCCAGGGCAGAGTTTTGGTCAGGCTGAGGCCTGGAGCTGTAATCCTTTCTCCCGAGCAGAGCAGCTAAAATATAACTGAGGGAATAAAGTTTGTCAGAGCTGTCCTGTTCTCAGGCAGTAATTAGCAGAGTGCCCAGTGTGTGCTGAATCATGGCTTGTTGGACTCATTTCAGCATTTCCTCCCACACGTGTCTGCGGGATGCCAAAAAAAGTTCAACTTGCAGTGTCAGAGAGGAGCTGATTCACATCCTGCAGCAAGAAGGGAAGAGGAGAAGTGGTGAGTTTTGATCTTATTCATAGAAGAGTTAATTCTGACAGATTCATCTGGAGAGAGACACTGTCAGAAGGAGAGGCACATCAGGATCAAGGCTGGCATTAAATGTTTCTCAGTAAGGCAAAAGCCATCTGTACAGAGAGGAGCCTGCTGTGAGTCACTGTCAGCTGCAGAGCTGCTGTGACAGGGCACTTTGTGTGAAAGAATGGTGTCAGAAAAGATTCCACGTGCCTCTGGGATGGAGGTCAGTGTTCCAAAACTGTGCCAGTGCCTAAGGAGAGCAATCTGGGAAGATAATAACAAAGGTGGTTCTCCTCTCTGGGCACAGCCTCCTTCAGTTCCCAGTAGAAATAGTTTTAATGTCATCTCTTTGTGGTTTTAAGCATGAATGGAAAGCACACATTGAAATTACCTGGCAAAACATGTGCAGATTCACATTGGAAAGAGGGGGACAGACACTTCTTTAAATGTTTGGTCAAATCAGGAAAACTGTTGCAGTTTTAAAATTAATCCATGATCCATTTGGATCAGAAAGGACCTATTGGTAGAGGTTAGGACAGGAATATTCCAGGTGCTGACATGGTCAGTGAAGGTCAAGGAGTGAACTCTGGTGGGAGAGTCATCACTGTCCAGGTCTGAAATTGTGATCCCCTCAATAAAACAACCCCCTCATCATCCATGGTGTGTTTTTGGAGCTGCACCATCTGAAGGCAGCTCTGAGCTGCAGAGTTGGATGTACAGCTTGTCTGGTTAATCTAGAATAGACCTAAATAATTGTCTGTGCTTTTCCAAGCTTCTGGCAGCTCAGTCTGCTGGTTCTGCCGGGTTGTTAAAAGGCTGAGAGCACACGTGCTCTAATTAATGTTAAAAACAACTTGGAGCCTTTTCCTGGCTGGGGAATACTTGACACAAACATGATGGTGCTCTTAAAGGAGTTTGTGCATTTCATAATCATTTTTTTGCAGGTGCCATTCAAAACCAAGGGCTGAGTTCTGCAGCAAAAAAAGCAGTGAGAAGAGGAGGGTGATGCAGTCAGGATGGAGGAGTGAGTAAATCAGCGTTAAACCAGTGTTAAACCAGTGTTAAATCAGTGTTAAACCAGTGTTAACTCAGCATTAATACCAGAAATCTTGCTGCAGTGCAGTGCATTAAACTCAGCACACCAGGAAAGGTCTCTGTGCTTTAATTGCTGCAGCCCTGTGAGGTTGTTCTTGGGTGGAATCCAAGTGAGTGGGATCCCGTGTCTTGCACGTTCTGGGCATAAAATAATCCCAGGCACGTTGAGGTGGTTTGGTTTGTGGAGCTGAAGGGATTTCCAGCCTGGTTTTGGACAGTTTGTAGATTCAGGAAAGGCAGGGATGGCAGTGCCCAGTGGATGGCAGCACAGGCACTGATAATAGAGAACCAAGCTAACAAAACCTGTTCCTACAGAGACCTGTCCATGTCAATTTGTGCAGGTTTGAAGCTTTATTTAAAATGGAAGGAAGTGTTCAGCTCTTGTCATGACAAATGCTGCCCTAACCTGAACATTCCCAAGTCTTGCAGGCACAAGGAAACACAGGGGATGCTTGGAAGGTCCAGGTTCCGTGGTGTGAAGTGGTAATTTTGTTCTTTTTTGTGTAGCTGAAGTGAAGCAAATGGCCAGAAGAGCAGCCTCAGGACGGCTGGGGCTCAGCTGTCCATCCCCTGCCAGGGAATGCACGTCTGAGAGTGAAGCAGAAAGTGTCCAGGAAACCCCCCAGCAGGTCCCAAAAAGGCAGGAGCAGCAGAGGTGTGGGTGGCAGCCAGGTGAGGATGCTGAGCCCTGGGACTTGGGCAGTGAGGACAGAACTGACTCTGGGGACAGTGATCTGGAGCCTGCACTCAGCAGTCCCACAGGTGAGAAATAAAATGCTCTCTTCTCTTTTTTGTCTCCTCCCATTCCCAGTCAGATCTCAGCTTCTGGGATTTTTTTACAAGAATTGTGCATTTTGTCTTCCAGAGTTTTGCCCTCACAGCAGCTCCTTGATGGGCATAAATAGAGATGAGTATTAGGTGTTAATAGGTGGAGGGAATGAGCTTGGAGCCCTTCATCATCACTGATTATTGTTAGCAGCAGGAGAAACCCAAAGCTTTCAGATCCTTGAGTGTGCTTTCACACTTCCATTTCTTCCAGTCTCACCACACAGCTGCTTTTTCTGGAGCAGCTCAGTGGGTAAAGCTTTTGAAAAAAGTTCTGGACAATGGAACAGGGCAAGGTTCCCCTGCTTAGATTAATTAATGAGGTGAGCATTAAAATGTCATTATTCCTCCGTGTTCCTGACAGACAATTAGTGTCACTGGCTGCTCTCATTGATATTCCAGCAGTGCCTCAAATCACTCACTTCACATATTTTTTTTTTTATATATTTTTTGCTTAATAATTTTGTTCCATTCTGACATCCTAGGGAGGAGCTGCCAGTCCCCAGCACCAGATGAGGAGGCAGAGTCTGGAATAGCCATTCCTAGGAGTTCAGTCCTTCCTCAGCAAGCTGAGAGTCTCTCTAGAGTATGTACAGAAATCCAGGGAATTTAGAGGCAGCTGCTTTTCTGTGGAAAAGTTTAGCCTGGTGCTGCATTCTGAGCTGATCTGAGTAACAATTCCCCTCCTCCTTCTCCCCTTTCTTTTTTTTTTGTTATATTCTTTTATAAACCACCAAAATAATGCAAGGATTAGGAGGTGGGTTGAAAGCCAGTGGACAAATTAAATAGAATTTCAGAACTTCAGTGTTTTTTATTAGCTGAAATCTGTATTTTTTTTTATTAATGGAGAGTGGGATCATCTCAGGTGATGATGTCTTTCACAGGGACATTCAAGGGAATTACATTGTTCCCTTAATTCACCTCCTGATGAGAATGAAGAATTCTTCACTCATGATTATTTCCTTTCTCCTGCTCTTGAGGGAAGGTCAGAACCAGAGGTAAAAATAACATTTTTTGGTCATAAGTTACACAACGTGGTTTAATTGTGCTCCCCTTTGACTTGAAGAGAGCTGTGGAAAATGGGAGATTTTTTTCTTCATTATTATTTTCTTTTGAAATAGTACCTGCAAATAAAGACTTAGCTAAGAGTAAGCAAATTAATCTTCATTAATTTCTGGCAGATGCAAAACTTTTATTGTTAAATCCAATCTGGGCTGTTTGCTACTGAGCTCCTGAAAAGTTTCTCTCTCCACTCTCATTATTGGGAGCATCATCCTGAGAGGGTTGTCCTGCCCTTTGCAGCCGCTCTGTCAAAAATTGAATTAATTCCTTTTTTTCCCCCTTCTCAGACCTCAAACGCTGAGGGCAAAGCAGAAGATGTTTGTGCAGAATTTTTACAGAAATTACCACCTGATGCAGCATCAGGAATTCAGGCTCCAGGTGAATGTCCTTTTTCTTGAAGCACTTCTGAGCCAGGGACACGGAGTTGTTGCATTGATATTTTTGCCAGCAGCAGCAGCTCTGCTGTCACAAGGCTGGACCTTCATTCTCCAGCCCCAATTGATCTCTTATTCCTCATTGTTCCTGGGAGAGTTCAGGACACTTAGGATTTTGGTTGGGGCATTGCAGTGCCTGAAAGAATTTCAGATGCAGTGTTTATGTACTTTGCTGTGTTTCAGTTAAAAAGCCAAAACAAAAACTTGTTTGAAACCTTTTTATTTTCACCCTGGGGCTAAGCTTAATCTTTTTATGCAACTTGCTGTGGTGCTGGAAACTGAATTAGAGTTGTATTTACACATTAATATTCTCCTTGCTGGGAGGATCTTGGGCTTAAAAAAACCAGTGAGTGCTGACAGAGTGCGTGTGCAGAATAATGGAAGAATCATTGTTTCCTTACTCTGTTGTCTCTTTTAGCTCAAATTTGTAAATGTTGTGATATTCCCCAGTGCTTCAGTGCCTGTCTGGCAGCTGTGCCATGTTTATGAAAATGCATCTTTAAAACACATTTGTCTCTCCATAACAACAAAGGTCACAAGAACTCAGACAGAAAAAAAAAAATTAAAAAAAATGTAATAAAGTCACAATTTCCTGTTCAATGAGTTGGGTTGTTTTCTTTTGTACTTGCAAAAGCCAATAACAGGGAACATTTGTTATTTGTATTCAGGAGGAAAAATACAATTCTGCAGCACAACACCACAGAGATGTGGCAGTAACAAGCTGGGAGTGAATCAGCTGAGCCAAATGCCTGGAGCCAGGTAGAGAAACTCATTTTCCCTCTTCCTTCAGGCATAAATTAGCTTTTAAAGTGTGCTCTCTTCATTAATTCTGCTTATATATCTAATATTCAAATAAGATGCCAGTGGTGGTTTTTAATGATTATCTACATAACTCAGCTCCTTGCTAGGAAAATACAAAAAGGGCTTTTCACAGGTCTCAAGGGGTTTTTGTCTTTTGCAGAGTTTGGTGGGGTTTTTTTTTTTGCCTTAATGAGGGTGCAAAAAAAAAAAGCTGTGTATATATCACAATTCCTTTTCCACTGATAAACCACAGCCTGAAACAGAGCAAAGATAATTCAAATTAAGGCTTCAGTCATCTGCTTTAATTTTGTTGTGCTTTGGTTGTGGAGCTCGAGTGCCATGAAGATCCTGCCTTTTCCAATCCCAGGGGATCAGCCCAGGGCAGAAATGTTCACTGGCTCCTGCCTGGGGGTGGGTAACATCAGATCTGGCAGTCTCTGAAAGCTTGGAGATCTGGCTTTCTCCTCTGAAAAACAGGGGATTTTTGTCCTGTAAATTTTATATTTTATGTTTTGTATTATTTTATATTTTATATTGGTTTATATTTTATAGTATTTTGTATTTTACCAATTTTATATTTTACCAATTTCATCTTTGGCTGGAGTGCTGTGACTGCCAGGGCTGGGCTCCCTCCTCCCCACACAGGAGCTGAGTTCCCTGGGCCAAAGGGAGACACCAGCAGTGGAAATCACTTGGCTTTAGGATAAAAAAAAGAGTGGTTTTGGTTGCTCCCTTGTCTTAGGGACTTCTGGCAGCAGGACAGAGGGGGTGTTGCTCTCTGAGCATCTGCCTAAATCCTCTTTGACCTTGAGTAGGCTTGGCACAACCTGAGTCAGATCAAAGGGTGGTGAAACAGTTCTTAGATTTGGGGTTATTTTCTTTAATTTCAGTTGTGTTCTGGAGCTGCACGTGTTGATTAGAAGTTTTCACAACTCCTTAATCTGTTAAAAATGACATTTTTCCCCTACCACGTGCTGAGGTTTTAAGCAAAAAGTGTCAGTGAGCTGCAGTCTACCTGAGAGAGAAGGTAGTGCTTAAACTTCCTGAGAGAAAGGAAACCAAATCCTTCTATTTCCATAATTTTTTGAGGGTGAATGTGACCTTTCCTCTCTCATTTCAGTGTGGATGCAGCACGAGAAGGGACACTGTGGGAGCCACAGGAAGAAAGCCCTGAAAAAGATGTGTAAGAGCCACATTTTATAGCAAAACTTCAGCAAATTGGTCATTAACTACAAAATTTAGTGTTGCTGCAAGGCAGGGGGATGAGACAGAACAAGAGAAAACTCTCCAGAGTATTTAGAGAGTGTTTTCCAGTGAAAAGTTGTGAGATTGCTGTAAAAGAGTTGTCCTGAGCTGGAAATATTTTCATATTCAGAAGTAATTAACTTGGTGTTAATCTGGGTGTGCTTTTTCCCATTAAAGTGTGAGGATTCCTCATTTCTTTCTCTCCATATGGCACAGGGGAAGTGGAATCACTTTAAAGAGCAAATCGTTCGTGTGGAGCCAAATAAATTTTATTACAGAAATAGTCCTGTGATTTTCAGGGGAAAAAAAATAAATTAGCAGGATATGTTTGTGACTCAACTAATGAAGTTAATTTATTTTTACAGCGAATAGAGATTTGCATAAAATTACTGATTTGCAGGCAGTGTCTGTTCTTTTCATGGCCTTTGAGGAGGATTTAATCCAGGGTGTGTCTCCCCCAAATTTGATCAATTTGGATTTATTTTTTTCACCTGGGGGCATGTCAGTGCCTGTGCAGATCTTCAGCAGTCTCAGTTTATCAGAGTCATTCTTTTAAATGCTCCCAGGACCTACATTTAGTCTTAATTAATGGCTCATTAGTTTTTTGTTAACCCTTGTGGTTTTCCCTTGGCTTTGGGGGATTTTTTCTATCTTTTGGTTCCTGCCCTGTGTGGAAGCAGCTTCCTGAGCTGGTTTTATAGAAAGATTATTTAAGAAGTCCTGGAAAGGAAGGGGAAGCAAATAATCAACCTTTTCTGCCTCTGCAACATTCCTGAGGATGGTGATTTTGGGCCTCTCAAGATTCCTGTGGGAAGTTTCAAAGGGAACATCTCCCTCCCTTCCAGTGAACTAGATAAGACTGCACGAGATTAAAATTTCAAGATGCCGAAAATAGCAGGGTCTGGTGATTCACAGGTGCAGGAAGTGGCTATTCTAACTGTCAGAACATCTCTCAATAATTCAGATCAGTGGCAGATATTCAGGATTTGTCCAGCATCCCCTGTGAGCAGAACTTCCAGAGGGGTGTGGAGTGTAAAACACCTCGGCTGAACCACGCTCCCACCAGTGTCAGCACCCCCCTGGGCTCAGGTAATGCAGGGAGAGGGGAAAAAAAAAAAAAAAAGGATTCACAGGGGATTATTTCTCACCTCTGTGCCAGCCAGACCTTTCTGCCAGGTTTTTTTTTTTTTTTTTTTGTTTTGGTGGAAAAATCATCAAGGTGAATCATGGAAGCTCCATGGACACCGTGCAGAAATGTCAGGCTTGCAATGAGTAAACCACAAGAAATGCTATTGTTCCTCTCATTGTCCAAAAGACATAGAATTAAAGGAGGATTTACAGGGACACAGCTGAGAAAGTCACTGCCTGAAAGGTCTCTGGAAGATATTGGCAGCCTTTATAAATCAGAAATTGAGTAATTAAAATTTGAACTGATACATGTGGATTTTAGCATTTTGAAGGCAATTGAATAAGCACTCTATGGTTTGAGTGTTGATAAGTTAAATAATGTGATAAATGTTTGTTGAACTGGAGTGCTTAAGAGCAATGAATTAACATTTGCTTTGTGCTTCATTAATTTGGTGTAACAGAATGGCTGGAATTTCTCAGTTGGCAAAGTTTTGTCTGAGGTGGAACTCCTGGGTTATCAGTTTGGTCTTCTATGGGTAAGAGTTTCTCAGGAGTTTCTTCTGCAGGTGCCTGTTCCCTTTAAACCTTTTTTCTACTTCTGTTGAAATGTGATAAAGACACAAAAATTCCAAAAAATAATTCTCCAGCTTTGCTATATTTTCTTTTTTCCCTGTCTTTTTTTTTTTTTTAATCCTAGAGGAAAAAATTCCATTAGCCTTTGAGAAATACAAACACTGCCGTGAATTTTCTTCAGATTCTTCCTTTTGTGGCTCTCAAGAGACCTCCTCCACAGTGTTCAAGACTTTCACCACAGCCTGTGAGGAGGAGAGGAGCCTGGAAATTCCAGTGGTAGCTCCAAGAATTTGCCCATTTGGACTGAAAGAACCTGTAAGTCAGAAAATAACTTGCACCAGGAGTTTCTTTAAATATTCTTTTCGCGTTCCTTAAAAATATTAAAAATAAAAATATTTTGGACAATATTTTTCCTAAAAATAAATGCAAGCAGGGAAATGTTGAAGGTCTTTGTGAGTATTTTGGAATCGTGGCCCAGCTGATTAAGTGGGGAAAGTCCTGATTGGTTTCAAGGCAGATTATACAAAGGTTTGGGTTCCTCTTGCTTGTAAATCTTGGCTCTTCCCTGCCCTCCATCCCTTCTGTGGCTGTGAGGAATTTCCATTTCCCAGCCTTTGGAATCTTGGAGTGATAAAAACCTGCGAAAAGCTGGGGTTGAATGAGCCTTTTGCTCAGGGCTTTGTGTTTTTCTGCACATAAAATGTGCCCAATCTCATCAGTTTGTGTCCTGTCACAACCCCTCCCTTCGGAGTGCAGAGTTTCCGAGGTCACTGCAGCCATTTCCACGGATCTTTTTGGGCACTGAAGGTGTTCCCGAGCCCGGCAGCATTATCTCCAAATTGTCTTTGCAGACAGTTTTTGTATAAAATAGTTGTCTTTTCGCCTTTCTCATTGTTCCCACTGCCAGGGTTGTGGTTTAAAGATGGAATCAGAGTTTGCTTAGGCAGGACAGCAGGCAGGGCTCATTGTGTGGCTGACCTGACACAGGCAGGGCTGTGTCGTGCTGCTCCTGGGCCAGAGCACTTGGAATTTATTAAATTCATTAGATTCATTTACAGGGCAGAGCTGCCCTGAGTGGCTCTGCTGATGCTGTTACTTCTTGTCCAAAATCTTATTCTAGAATTAAGTGCATATTTCCATTTTGAGGGCAGTGGGGACTTGCCTCTGGTTACAAATTCTTAATTTTAGGGGGCTCTTCTGATGAACAGATGTGCCTGGCTTTAATAATGAAAGATTCCAAGCAGAGAGTGAGAACTGAAGAAATCTTGGAACTGTCTAGTCAGAAAATTCCCATCCAATTGTCCATTCAGAGTGTTGAAATAAAGATTACATAGCTGATGGTATCTCACAGCTAAATATAAGTGTACTGCAGCCTAAGCAAAATTTTTGACACATCAGTCTTACTCTATTTTCATATTCTGAACTGATGGAAAAGCTTAGTTTAAAATTTAATGGTCAGCTCAGGCTTAAATTGAAGGTTCTGCCTCATTTTGGATTTAGGATGTTGAAGGGGAGGATTGAAGATCAGCAATTTCTCAATGTACCTTCTTGTTTTCCATTCTGTTTGATCTCACACAGGTTGGGTTGCCACCAGTTGCTTCATCCCTGAGAAACACCAGGCAAGCACCTGGTAAGTCTTTCATCCCAGCCCCAGCCAAAATAAATTGTTCAATAAACAGAGAAATGGATTAGAAGGGAAATTTAGCAGTCTGTTAATTATTTTTTCCTCTTTTTTTTCTCTTCTTTTTTTGCTCCCGGATGTCTCTTTTTAGAGGGATAAATAGCTTTGCACTCAACCATGTACTTGCTGGTGCTAATTAGGTTATGGATTTTGTGTTTGCACCTGCAGACTGAGAACTCTGACCTCTAAATCAACCTCTGTTTGAAGTGTAAATATTGCTGCCCTCAAATTCCTGATACAGCACTGGGAACTGAATGTGCGAGTCTGGCTCGAAAAGATTTTTCCATTATGGAATTATTTAGGGAAATTTTGATAAAATGTGAATGAGCCAGGCTCGTGCAGGGTGTTAAATGAAATATATAAGCAAGATGCTATCAGAGTGTAAGCCTATGTCACAGTTATTAAGGATTAATCACTGCTAATTAACTAGAATTTTTTTTCTCTCTGTCTCAGCACTCTCAGAGGCATCTCTCCCCTCCATTGATGAGCTGCCTCCACCAGCCCAAGAGCTGCTGGATGAAATTGGTAAGAGGCACTTCACCCCAAACTTTGGGAGCCTTTCCAGCTGTGCTCAGCCAGGATTTCTCCCAGACCATTCCCTGCCAAAATACACGAGAGCTTCCAAATTAGTTGCAGTCTATGATTAGGAAGCTGGGCATCAACAGATTAAATAACTGGCAGGTCCTTGAAGGCTCTGCATTTCTCTGAGTGGTTCCTTGCTGCTGCTGACAGCACACTGAGTGCAGGTGGAGTTGAACACAGAGAGGGATTTGGTGTACACTGAATTTTTCAAAGGTGTCCTGGAGCAATTCGTGTTCCCCATTAGAGGAGGCAGCTGCACCCCCCCAGGAGTCTGTGCAGAGCTCAGTGATTTACATTTCTTTTTGTGTTCACACACATCTCCTGTCAGAAGGTGTAAAAGCTCTGCGTGGTTTTCACTGGGAGGGAATTGGAGAAGAGTTTGCTTTGCTTATCCATCATTAAGCTCTTCCTAAATTAACACCAGACCTTGGGATAATTAAAATGTCCATCGTGACCTTATTTCCTCATTCACCAAAACAAGAACCTGTGGAGATTGGCATCATCAGTGATGCCATTAATGGTGGTCAGGGGCAGTTTGTAAGGTTAATATATAAAATAATTGTAAGGTTAATATATAAAATAATTGTAAGGTTAATATATAAAATAAAATAATATAATATAAAATAAATAAAATAATTAATATATACAATAATTAATATATATAATATATCAAATAATTAAGGTTAATATAGAAAATAACAACCTTTGTAAGGTTAATATATAAAATAATTATATAAAATAAAACAATTAATATCTAAAATAATTAAAATAATATATATAATGTATCAAATAATTAAGGTTAATATCTAAAATAATATCCTTTGTAAGGTTAATATATAAAATAATTAAAATAATATAGATAATATATCAAATAATTAAGGTTAATATAGAAAATAACAACCTTTGTAAGGTTAATATATAAAATAATTATATAAAATAATATAAATCATGTACAGGTTTTCCTCTAGGGTTGGGTGGATGAAGTTATGTGGTACTTTAGTGTATGGTCAACCTAGATCAACATGGAAATAATGCTGTTTTTAACAGAACACTTAAAGCAGCAAGATTCCCTCACTCCAGGATTGGAAGGGATGGGACTGCAGGACTCCAGGGTGCAAGTGAATGGTTGGTTGCTAACAGTCCCAATGTAGAGATTAAAAATAGCAAATTCCATTTGCCTTGCTGCACGGTGCCTCTGAGCCCTCGTCACTGTGTGTTCAGCTCTGACAATTAACTGCACTTTTCAGCTTGGTGCCCCCACCAGTGTTTGCTGCCTTTCCCTGCTGTGTTCCCTCCAAAGTCCACGTGGGAGGTTTGCAGGTCTAACCAGGAGAATTAATTTCCTGCTTTTATCGTGCCATTGTAGCTTGTGCTGTGTTCAAACACAGGTGACAACACCCACAGGAGGAGAGGTGGTGGATTTGATGTCAAATCCATTCAAGTTTCCATTCTGGGAGGGTGATTCAGTTCAGAAAGTGGCCAGTGCACCCTACCTGTTAATGTTCCTAAATTCTCCAGCATGAAATAATTCCTCTGATTTCATAGAGTAAGAAAATAGCTTCCACTGGGGTAATGAATATTGTATTTCCTGCTCTGTTACAAAGACAGCAGAGTGGTGAATCTTTGTGCTGCTGCAAATGCAAATGGTGCTAAGTGGGAATCATTTTTAGATGTACAACAAGTCGTGTCAGAAGAGCAGAAAACCTAAATGTTTATAGGCTGTGCTTTTTCTTTCCTCCTGTGAGTCACAAAGTGAGCAGCAGTAAAAAAAAAAAAGAAAAAAAAAAGGCAGACAAAAAAAAGACAAAAAAAAAAAAGGCAGAAGATGAGTTAAATCTGTAAAAAGCTAAATAGCACAGTCACTTGAGAATGATGCTGGTACATGTTTGGTTATCCTACAGCTTTGTTAAATCTTTTCCTGGGGGATGGAAGTTGGTTGGAGCTGCTTGTTTTTGGGGGGAGAGGACTGCAGCAGGCTCTTGCTGGCTGCTCACTCACTGTGGTTCTCTTGTATTTGCATAAAGCACAGCTATTTCAGACTCCCATTTTTTCGTGGCAGCCTCGTGCTTCCTGCTTATCACAGCCCAGCAGAAGGGGCTGAAATATTCCCCGTTAGCCTAAAACCTAAGTTTTAACCCCATCACCATGAATTTCCAGATGAGAAAATTCACCATGGGATGCCCTTCCCAGCCCCAGAGCTCCTGGAGCTGTTGGGTCTCTCACTCTCTCAACCCTAACCCTGATTTTTGTGGGGAACAGAACTTGCTGATAAGTCTTTGAGGGGAAATCACTGGATTTTGATCAATGGGCAAACCAAGCTGACATCCTCAGGTTTCCCTTGGGTTTCTCTCCCATATCTGGGGTTGGAAGGGGGAAGATTATAGATTCATTTCCACCTACATTTTGCATTTCAGTGGTAAAAAAAACGTTGAGTCCCGTGAATCTGGAGATGTGTTGGAGTGAAATATTTATCTGGGCCTTGCTGCTGGCCACCTTTGACTGCAGATAATGGGATTTTGTTTATCTGGTAGAAAATGAAGCCACTTAGGAAAGAGTGATTGAGAAGTGGGCAACTGGAAATTTCCTGAGTGCAGCAAAGAAAACAACATTTTAATGTCTTTGTTATCTTCCTTTGATACTAAAATCTTGCTGTTTATGTGAATAGCTGCTGATCAAGTTAATATGGAAAACAGAGAGTCAGAAAAAGAATCTGAGAGAAATGAGAAGGCAAATCAGAGTTTATGGACTAAGGAGTCATTTAATCTAGCAGAGGAGACAGAAAGGTATGAAA
This sequence comes from Trochalopteron elliotii, assembly GCA_024734555.1. NCBI lineage: Eukaryota > Metazoa > Chordata > Aves > Passeriformes > Leiothrichidae > Trochalopteron > Trochalopteron elliotii. The sequence continues at coordinate 142,567 of JANPWX010000242.1, forward strand.
AAGGATGGGAAGGCATGTTTGAAACAAAAATGTAGAATTTTAACAAGATTCGATGCTTACAGAAATAACTTTAAATACCCTTATGGCTCTTTTATTTGAAAATTTGCAGCATGAACCTTGTCACCACCCCTTTGAAATCTTTTATTTAACAGAGCTCACTCCAGTCTCGATGATGTTTTGGAAAGAATGCTCCATGCAGGAGATGAGGAGATCCAAGAACGACCTCGGGGACACACTCTTGGGTGAGCTGATAATTTCTATTTGTGTTCAAGGGTTTATTTTGTGTGGTGTGCACAGATCTGTGCAGGACTTTTCAGTAAATGGGCTGTGACTCCTTAGAGAGTGGAGTGTCAGGGAACTTGCCTGGAGACATCACTGTGAACACTCCTGCTAAACTGAGAGGGAAAAGAATGTTTTGTTAATACAGCTTCCTGTAGGTGGAAAGCAAATACTTCAACAGGTTTGGTCTTCACAGAAATCAGAGATAATTTGACAGAATGGGGGAATCTTTTGAGACAGAGAAAATGTGCATTTAAGAGGGCAGAGTCATGAAAGCTCTTTGTAAAGAAGAGTTTGTGAAAATGGTTGTGTTTTCATGTTAGGAAATTTGAAGAACATGGCAGAAGTCATTTAAACATCATTTTAAGGAAAAGATTCATATCCCAAATAACTATTTTCCCTCTTAGAACTAAAGATCAGAGCCCAGTAACTCTGAACAACTCCACAGTGAGTGCTCATAAGTCAGCCCTAACTTCTGTCTCACTAAGGAACTTGAGACATTCTTGAGTTGGGCATCAGAATTTTCTGTTTCATCCTGTTAAGAAAAAAAAAAAAAAGAAAAAAAGGAGGATGATACACAGAACTCTTTCATTCAAGGGCTGCCAGCCTGCAGGATCCAGAAGATGCTGGAAGGAAGAATGGAGTAGAGGAGAGCAGAGCCTGGGCTGGAGACAGAGCAGCAGGAAACTGTGCAGGGACTTCAGCAGGTGCTCTTTGTCTGTAGAGCTGCTGGATGCACCCAAAGTTTGAAATGTCCCCAAATCTCTGGTTGCTTTTGGAAATATTTAAATGTAATTATTTAAATATTTAAGTTTTAAATGTAGAAGCCTGGGGGGTGACATCATTGTGCTTGTTCTTGCACAGCATCAGCAAGCTGTGCCCCTGTTTTCTGTCAGAGCTCCTAAGCTGAGCTGGGATTTGACTTCAGGGACTGAAATCAGGGTTGGTTTCTGATCACCACGAGGGTCCTGGGTGATGCACCAGGAGCAGCAGAGCTGGGGCTGGGTTCTGGTTCCATTTGTGGCTGATTGAATCAAGCAGGGAAACCTGCTTTTTTTTATTTCACTTGCTGTCTCTGGGGTGTTGTGTGGTTTTCATGTCCTGAGCTGAATTTCCTTGTTTTTTAGAGGAGCACCCCAAGGATCAGAAATCCCACCCCCAGCAGCAACTGGCTCCAGCTCCACCCTTCAGGTGAGACTCTCTGGGAGTTAAACTGGAATTGTGGTAGAAATTTATATGTGGCATGAGCTGCATTTCCTGTTTTCCATGAAAAAGAGGCACTAGAAAATCCCATGCTCTTCATCTTGGGGTTTAGATAAGAAAAATACAACTGCATAGCCATTTTTTTCCTCCTTTTTTTTTTTTTTTTTTTTTTGTCCCCTGCAGGATAATTGTTTTGGATGAGAACTCTCTCCATGATTAAAGCACAGAGTGAATAAGTTCTACACATCACCTGCTTGCTGCTGCCTGCACAGTGTTTAGTCTGTGAATTACAGCCCTTTCTGGCCACATAAACACCTGTAAAGCTCAGACTCCCTTTAACAGCAGCAGGAAGTACAGAAAAAAATCTGATATTCTGTGTTCTGGTATGGTTTGTACTGGTTTGATGCCATTGTTGCATACACAGGCAGTGTCGGTGGTGCAGAAGTGAAGTGTTTTTTGCTGTCACTTTTCCTTATGAAACTGCTTTTTATTCTGCACGTGCACATTTTCATAAGCTAAAGAATCTCTTGCTCTGTTGCATTATGCAGTTTTCACATTAAAGACAAAATGATTGTAGTTCTGTGGGCTGCTGGTGCTGCTCAGGCACTGAAATGTTTCCATGCTGGAGTGTTACAGCCCATGTAGTGTCTGTTTTTCCTTGCTCATTAAATTTAACAAGGTAATTTCTTGTTTTCTCTTTACTTAGTGCTTTTGTGATCTAGTGTTGAACTGATTTGACTGATTAAAGGGATTAATTGCTGTGCAAAAAGCTAATGAGGAAAAGGCAATGTTCTCCAGAGACTGCAAGTGCAGCAATATGTTCCCTGCCAGCATCAGACAAGAATGTGAAAAAAATATGAGGTTGTTATGAAGATACCTGATGTTTAATTCAACCACATTTTTGGTAGGCCTCATCCAAAAAAAAAAAAAAATCTTGGATATAATTGAGTTTGGATTAGAATTTCGATGGGTACAGCAATTTCATATGTAACACTTTTTTTGTGATAAATGCTGTTCAAGGTGCAGGAGTGAAGTTTGTCCTGTTCCCTGACAGACACAGGGGCTTGAGCTGGTTTTGCACATCAAATTTTGCATCTCCATTCCTGTTTTTACAAGGAAATGCTCCAGTTTTGTACCTGTTAATTTGGTTTAACATTAATAAAAGTTTCCAAGGTTATTGTGCTGCCATGTGGTTCTTTTTCTGGCTTGGAGGTTCATTTTTGGGCTTGTTTTGTTGGGTTTTTCACTTGTTTTTAACACTGCTTCCCATCATCAGACCATGATACAACCAGGTACTGATAGAGCTGCTCCAGGGAGGATTGCTGCAGATGTGGGGAGCTTTCTGAGGAAAGATCAAGAGAAAATAAAAAATCTTTCATGTGTTTGTCCTGTTGTGGCAGGGACAGAGCCACAGAAAGGCCTCAGGGTAACAGCGAGGCCTAGAACAGGCCTCACCCCGGGCTGTGACACAATTCTGTCCAAAAAAAGCTTTAATATTTTCTAACCCAGGCTTGTCCCAAGCTGGATTCTCTGTGTGGGACTTCTGTGGTGCAGGCAGAAGGGTTTTTATTCCTGGTAGGAGCTGCTGGAATGAGATCCTGCTCCCCACGGCCCCTGGGGCTGTGTCACCTGCAGGGATTGCCGAGTGCAAAAGTTAAATTGCAAATTTTTATTTGTGTGAGCCTGTCCTTGGTGGCTTGTGATTCCCAACTGAGGGTCATTCCCCCTCGTTTTGGGCAGTGTTTTTGTTGTGTTTCAGTCTTGTCCAATTAAATAAAAAGTAACTGAAGCCCGTGGGGCCTGCAGCAATGTGGTGGAAAGCAGCACACGAGCGTTTTCACGTGCACAGAATTATCCATCACTTTTGGGCTGCAACATGTGAAATCTCAGCTTCCTGCATTTCTTTAGGAATAGAATTCCTGTTCTGTTTTATCTGTGGGACCAAATGGTGAGCAGACTGTGAACCACCGTTTCCCTATCTTTTTTTTTTTAATCTTCGTGTGGAGAATTTTTATTTCTGTTGGTGGAGGGCCTTTCAAGTAGCCCCATAGCCTGTCTGATCTCCTTATCAGGGCCAGAACACAACAGAGATTTCAGTTTCTCTGCTGCTTGTGCTTTCCCAGCTTTAAGTTTAGCAGGGATATGAAATCATCCTGATAACGTAAAGCATGGGCACAAAAGCTGTAATTAACAGGAACAATTAAATGAGGACCAGTGCAAGACAGCAGAGGAGATCAGATGGGCCTATCTAATGCTGCTTTTCAGCTTCCCAGAGAATGAAAGCCCAATTAATTAAATTAAAACAGTGATACTGAGCTGTTCTAATTCCTCTCTGAGCCGTGTGAGCTGAGCTGTTGTGCACAGCAGGAGAGAGGGAGGCTGAGGCACAGGGATGGGAATGGAGGTCCTGTCCCCCCACACCAGGTCATGGAATCATGGAATGGTTTGGCTTGGAAAGTACCATAAATATGATTTAATTCCACCCCTCTGCTGGCTTCCACTAGACCAGGTTTCTCCAACGTTTCATTCCTTTGTACTGGGCTGATTTGGGGGTTTTTTTTGGTTTTTTTTTTTTTGTTTGTTTTATTTTTGGTTTGAAGCAGAGACTCAGACAGTGAAAAAAACACCCCCAAACCCTCAGTCTCCCAAATCTCATCATCCTCCATGGCAGTGCAAATTGCTGGGGTGCCTGGCTGTGGATCACCTCATTTTGAAAGCAATTCAAGAGTTCAGGATCAAAAACCTGTAACAGACAGCTCTGAAGGCAGGCAGGCTTTTTTAGAGATAGAGGAATTGGGTGAAACCCAGTCTCAGCAACTTGCTGTCTTCAATATCGCCTTTAGAAGCCTTTCCTGGGCTCCTGAATGACAGAATCTGCCTCCAAAAACAGAAGTGTGATTGCAGCTGGTGTAGATAAACACTGTGATTTGAGATTTAAGATGAGGTGTGAAGCTGCCGGGCTTCCTGGAGGTTTTTTATCTTTTATTTTATCCTTGCAGGCTTTGGCATCTTTTGTTTGCTGCTGGTGGGCAGTGGTGACTCTGCTGTGCCTTGGGGCCTGTTACTACTTGTATTTTCACCCTTGCTGAGAAATCAGTGGGTTCAGACTTTTCCCTATTGCATTAACTCTAAAAAAACCCCAAAAATTCACTTTGTGTCTTGTTTTTTTCTGGCTTGCTGTAGAGATGTTTGTGGCACTTGCCACGAGGGATGTGCCAGCTCTGGTGGCAGGAGGGGATGTGTTTTCTGTCAAACCCTCCATCAGCCAATAAACCAGATGAACTGCTCGGTGTTTATTAGTGTTTATTAAACATTCCTGCTGGGTTTAGGCCAGGTTTCCAGCATCTCCCTGAACTTCACAACAGGACCAGGCATTGCAGGTCTGCGTGGGGATGGTGACAGACCATGTTCCACCTGACTCTGGGCCAAACAGCAACCTGGAATGTTGTGCACTGAGGAAAAATTACTGTTAATTCTTTTATTTTTTCTTGAAAGGCCCCAAGGTGAGGGGCTGGGAGGGAGGGGGTTCCTTAGGAGAGTGAAATAGTGAAAATCTGTTTTCTCCCATGATGGGGTGGCTCCTCACCTGCAAGAAGACACTGTCATGTCTTTTTTTTGTTTGTTTTGGGGGCCTCTCCAACCTTTGAGAGCCCCCCATCAGCTCCACCCCGAGCCCCTCTGTGCTGCTGTGGGTAGCACAGGCAGATCCTGGAGCTGGCACTGGTTGCAGGCAGGATGTGGCAGCTGTCACACGGTGTGGGATGGTGTCACCTTGTTCCTCAGCCCCTCTGCAGCCACCTGGGGACTGGGGGCAGCTGGAGAGGTTTTCCCCATCCCCCGAGGGTGGTAACCACAGCACAACATCCTCAGCAGGCAGCTCTGGAACTGGGGAGGGAAGGAAGGAAAAGGAAAAGGAAAAGGAAAAGGAAAAGGAAAAGGAAAAGGAAAAGGAAAAGGAAAAGGAAAAGGAAAAGGGGGGCAGGTTATTTGTGGCAGCAGAAATCCGGTGTCAACCTCAAGACTCGGCAGCTTGGACGCTGGTTATATTTTGGGAAAGATCTCTGTCTATTCCCAGCCCAACTCTTGGTGGTTTATGGACAATAAAAGTTTCATTCTGTTTGCTTTGTGCCTTCAACGAGCAGCTTGTGATCCAACATTAAGTTGCCTGACCCCATAAAACCATGGAAGCGGAAAATGAGGTCTTGTTTGGGCTCTCAGGCTGCTCCCTCCCTTCCCATTTCATTCCCCAAATCCTTGCTGCTTACACAGCAACCCCGGGCTCCAGCCTGTGACCACACTTCCAGAAAGGACACATGGTTCCTCCAGGATTTTTGGGGTCTGTCAAGCTGCTCTCCAGCAGCCCCAGTGAAGCTTTGGAGCTCTCTCACCTGTTTGTTCATGAAGACGTAGATGATGGGGTTGTAAACCGTGGCCGTCTTGGAGAAGTAGGAGGGCAGGGATGCCAGGGCTGGCTGGATGACAATGTCCTTGGTGGTGGCCACCACCAGTGCAAAGGTGGTGTAGGGCAGCCAGCAGGTGAGGAAGGCCACCACCATGGCCACCACCATGCGTGTCACCTCCCTCTCCGCCTGCTGCGTGGTGTCCGACTCCTGCTGCTGCGCCGCGGCCTGTGGGGAGTTTGGGGGAGAGGGAGATGCTTGTCAGCAGCTTGGAACAGCCCTCCCATCCCTTGGGGAGCCTTGATGGCACTGCCAGGAGGTGCCAGCTGCTTTGGCTGTCCCCAAAACCCTCCCTGAGGAGGATGGAGACGCTCCATCCCGATGGAGACGCTTTGGGAGCAGGACAGTGCAGGCTCACCTGAGCCAGGCACACTCACCGCCCGCAGGGTCAGCAGCAGGTTGGTGTAGGAGAAGAGGATCAGGCTCAGGGGCATCACAAAGCAGGTGACAAACAAGGCCAGGATGTAGCTGCTGTTGTTGCTGCCGCCCGTGTACCAGTTGGGCCCGCAGGAGGTTCTCAGGCCTGCAATAAAAAGTTGGGGATGGGCTTGGATCAGGGCTCAGGGATGGGCTCCAAACCAGCCATGCCAGCCAAGCACCTCACATTTCCATCCCCAGGGGTCTGGAGATCAGCCACCGAGGGGTTTTGGCTGGCCAGATGCCCTCTGTGATTTGTTGTGGGGTTGTGCCAGGCCCCTACAAGAGCAGGTGTGTGCTGGGTGGTGCCCCAGCAGCCAGAGCAGCTCCTGGCTCCAATAAGACTACAGAGTGTCCCTGTGATGGGGAACTTCCAAACAACAGCCTCCAGGAGAGGATTATTGGCTGAGCAAGCAGGAGATCTTAACAGGAGAGATTAACCCTTTAAACTCCAGACAGACCCTCTCCAGCTACCCCAGGCTTGAAAACAAGATGTAAGAAGACACCACCAGTGGAGTCTGATGCACATCTCCCTTACCTTCAGGCACATAGCTGCTCCAGCCCAGGAGTGGTGGGGTTGTCCAGAGCAGGGACCAGCCCCAGGTGAAGGCACAGCCACTGGCAGCGTGCTGGTGCTGGAACCTAAAATCTCCCAGGGGTCTGCAGACCACCAGGTACCTCTCCAGGGCCAGGATGGCCAGGGACCACAGCCCCACGATGCCTGTGGGGACAGTGAGGGGCTGTGTCTCAGGGACAGGTCCTGCTGCCTCTGCTGGGACGTGGTAGATGATGATTTAGTTCAAGTAAATGTTTGAACAAGCAGTCAGATGTGTTTTTTTACTTACAGCCCGGAGAACTGGGATGTTTGGCTGTTAAAAACTGATTTTGGCACTGCTTCTCCCACAGCAGGGACAACTGTGATATTTGGCCCTTAGAAATGAAGTTGGCAATGGGTGGGCTGTGACACCTCGTGGTTACAACAACAGAGTGTCCCCAAGGAGAGGTTCTGTGCAATTTCCTGTCTCTGGTGCACAGCCAGCCCCAGGTGTGCTGGCACAGCAGCCAGCACCCATGAAATGCATCCCAAACAAGGATTCCCCATGCCCCCAAGTAGCATTTCCCACTCTGTCAAGACCAACACTGGATGTGTGGTGACCTGGCACAGCCAACCATCTCCCCAACCCTTCTCTGTGCTAACAAAGACCTGAAGGACACGAATTTCACAACATGAAAGCATCAGCTTTAGGTGGTGAAATATAACAGTGTGTCTTTTCAGAGAGCAGCCACAGCCCTTCTAGATCCCAGTCAGCCTCTTTAGTAGAGAAACTGCTTGAGAACTGCTCAGGGGGCAATCCAAGCTCACACAGCCACACACCTTACAAGGCTGGCTCAGCAGAGAGGCAGAAGGCTCCCAGCCCAAATTAATTTCTAGCAAGTGTTTATTCCTGTGTGAAGGTGAAGGCGAATCTGGAGCCAGAGAGGGGGAACATGTGGTTTTTCTCAGTTATACAGGGTCTCAGGTTTGTGGGTGGCACAGGGGGCAGGGCAGGGGACAAGTGACCACAGGGAAGAGAGGAACAGGACACCAGGTCCCAGAGCCAGTGGGGAAACAGGGAAAGGGGATGCCATGGGGTGGGTGATGGACTTGCCAAACCCAGAGAGAAGATTGCACAGTGTCTGCAAGGGTCCATGGGGGAAAAACCTTCTTTACCCCTGGAGCTATCTTCAATCTTCACTTTTCCAAGGAAGGGCAGTTGGAAATTCCTTTAACGCCATGAGGGACTCCACAGTGAAACACCTCCAAAGCCCCTCAGCTAAACCCAAAATCCCCGAGGGCAGGTGTGGAACTCACCCCCCCCTTACCTGTCAGGGCCACCATGAAGCCCTCCAGCTGGCAGAGGCGCTCCCCAAAGACAAAGAAGCCGCTGATGTTGTTGGAGAGGCTGACGGAGCTGCCGCACAGTGTCACCAGCAGGTTGGCCACGGCCAGGTTCACCAGGATGTAATTCAGGGGTGAGCGCAGCTTCTTGTGCCTGATGGACACCACGATCACCAGGCCATTGAGCACCGAGGCTGAGGCCACCACCAGCCCCATCAGCACGGCCACGGCCAGGTACATGGCCCTGGGGGCCTGGTGGGGCCACTGGGGGCCATCAAAAGGCCCTGGGGTGACGTTTTGGGGCTCCTGGGTGCTGTCCATGGAGCAGCAGCACCTGGGCCAGGTGAGCTTCCCCAAAAGCAGAGCCTCTTTATAGGGCATGAGGGGCTGACGTGCCACAGAGCAGCTTGGCATTCAAATACCTTTAAGCTTTATTTTAATCTGAAAGGGTTTGTCCTCCTGCTTTTTGTAATCAGCTCTTTATTCCCAAGGGGATAAAGAGTGACTTAAAACAACAATCTGATGGCTGAACAGAGCATCATTTAATTGAGTAAATATTTTTTTTTCCTTCGTGCTTTCCAGGTGGATTTTCCTGTAAGCCCAGCACCTGGGTTTGCTGGGCTTCAAGGCTATTAAATACATATTAAACATAAATAAATATAAATATACACGTAGTATATATACTTAATTGGGCCATATATATATCTATTTTCTCTCTCCATATCTATATCCCCATATATATATTTTTATAAATACTTAGAAGTACATATATAGTATTTATGCTACATTGGGCCAAGCAGCCCCCAATGGTTTAAAACCATTTCTCCCCAAACCCTTGCCATCCCCCCAAATTCAAAAGCTGCACCATCAGCATCAACCTTTTTTTTTTTTTTTTTCTTTTCTTTTTTTAAATTTTTATTTTTTTAACCTTTTTATTTTCGGTTCTCATTATAAATATTAACAAATCTGACCAAAAGTACACAGATAAGGTAATACTGAAATACAAAAAGTCTCTCAGGATGCAGGTAAGGACAGTTTCTGCAGCCTTCACATGGTAGCAAAACATTGGTATCAAACATTTCACGAGGCCTGGCATGACAACCACCAACTCTGCATGCAGCTGGGACGAGGGACAGAGTGTCCACTTAGAAAAGACCAGGGTACAAAGTGAAGGAACCCACACACACATGTCCTACTCCACCTCAGGCATCAACCAGTTACATAGGCTGGAAAAAAAAAAGGATGGATTGAAAGGGAAGTTTGCCAGAAAAGGGAGGCACAGACATCCTGGTGCTCCTGGAGCTTCCCTGGAAGCCCAGACCCCAACCAGGCTTTAAGGTGCTGGACCAGAAAGGATTAGTGGGAACATCCGACTTGACAGGCTGCCAGCATTCAAATAAAACCCATGCATAGCTGCAGGATGCATTACAAATATTAAGTTATTAAAAAAAAACCCTATGAATGTTTTTTTTTCTTTTATCTCCCCCCTCCCCCAATATCAAACAAGGTGTAACACAACAGTCACTTGGAAAAGTAAACTGAGGTTTCCAGAGATTCCATTTCTTCCCAAGAAAAAAACAAAATAAGTTGGCAAAACACAGGGCTTGGAAGCTGAGGATAACTGAGACCCATGGGGAAAGAGCAGCTTTTCCTAAGAAATTATTGTTTAAAGGCTTCAAAACATTTTGGGGATGGTGCAGCATTTCCTAGAAAGTTGTAGCTCATCCCACTGGTGGGATAAAGATGAAGACACCAGCCAAGGTGAATCACAGAGGATGATAGCTGGGATTATTATAATATTAATATATCATTACTGTGCCATATTAATATTACTGTGCCATACACAGACATTTATTTGGTTTGGACGCTGTTTGAGGCAGAAAATGAATCAACCTCACGGGCATGGCGAACTACAAACACAATTCCAGCTCAGCTCCGAGGCTCAGCATCTCCATGATTTAATGGATGAATTGGAAAGGAATGAAAGAGGAAAAAAAAAAATGATAGAAAATTTCAGCCTGGAAGCTGGCTTTGCTGAAAAAGCAGCCGTGCTGCTGCATGGCATGGTTTCATTAGCAGAGCGGCTGCTGCTGATCCTGGGGAGCAGGAACAGCCAAGGCTATTCCAGGGAGCTTTTCATTTTGCCTCCCAAACATGAAGCTGCCTGATCCCAGGAGGAAAACTGTGCTCTGCACAACTCTGCTGCCTTCACCTGAGTTACTGGAGAGGACGAGCACAACACTCCTGGCAGGAAAGCAAACACACTCTTTCCACGTTTACACAATCATTCCAACGGAGGAGCTTTAAATGCAAAAAAGAGACTGTTTAGGCCCAAACCACAGAGACTGACAAACCACCAGAGATATGGCACAAGCTGCCTCGAGGAGACAGTTCCAGGTTTTTTGTGTGTGTGTGTGTGTTTTTTTTAGGGACTTTGCCTTTTTGCCGATGCCGGACACACGGAGGGCGGACGGACGCGTTCATTTGTTGCCACTGACTTTGCAAGGCAGCGAGACGGTAACAGAGTACAGCCAGGATTTGGGAGAGGAGCCAGACTGCAGTGCATGCAGGGGTGCACACCTTGCATGGGTGTGAGCGTGAGTGTGCACGTGCATGCTCGAAGAGTTGGGGCTGTGAGTGCAGAAAGAGGCGTTTCGGAGAAGCCTTTGCCAAGAGCGAACCACCCTGTCGCCTTCTCCCCCACTGGGGAAGGGGCTTCCCTGCAGCCAGGCCCTGCTCTGGGGTGTCCTGCTGTCCTGGCATCCCCCGGATCCAGAGCTGGGAGGAGCCCCGAGGCTGTGGAGCTGCGGCCCCGCGGGGCTCAGTCGCTGAGGACGGCGCCCGGCAGCTCGTTGGTCAGCGTGTGCCAGCGCTCGATTTTCTTGTCCTTGTTTTTCAGGCAGTCGAACCAGTGCTTCAGCCGCTCCCCTTTGGCGTTAATTCCTAACACGACTCCGCCTTGGGAGGGAGACAGAGAGAGGGAGAGAGAGGTGTGGGGGGAGCCTCAGCTCTGCTGAGAGACGCCCAGGGACACCGGGGGATGCTGGAGGGAGCCGGGTGATTCAGCATCCTCACAGCATCCAACCTGATGTGAAACCCAGCCCAAATTCCCCACCCCCTTATGGCTGTGATCTGGGACATGTCCCAGGCAGTGCCCCAGGGCCAGGCAGTGCCCCTGTCCCTTGTGCCAGGGGCTCACTGCAATCACACAGGCTGTCGGAGGGTACCGGGCATTTGTCAGTGATAAATCACAATGACCAGCAACAAAATCACAACGAGGCCAGACATCCAACAGAGATAAATGAAACCTCCCTGATAAACCTGTTTTTTCACTCAGAGGAAAACAACTGAAAACAGAAGGGGAGAGGCAGATGCATTTTCTCCCTGCTTGGATGCTCCTTGAGAGGCTCAGGTGCAGGAGAGGGATAAAAGCAGAACTGAAACCCATCGAGGATGAATGTGGGCATGGAGAACAAACTGGGAGGCTGGAGGAGTGCAGGAGGAATAAGAGGCACAGACAGTGAAGATAAATAAAAAAGAGGCCAAGGAGCCCTTCTGGAGTGTGCCACTCACCTATGAAATCGTTGGATTTCCCAATATCATAGTCCCACACAGTGACTTCTAAGGTCTTCTTTGCCAAGTCACCGTGCTTTATCTCATAGAAAAACTCCTGTGGAGACACAGAGGCAGGATGAAACAGGGGCTGGGGCTGCCCATCCTCCTCCTGAGGCTTTGCTGCTCATGGGGAGCCCAACCCCAACCCCTCATGCAGTGACTAAAGGTGGTGTTTTTCACCTTATAAGTCTGAGGTTGAGAAAAGCCCCTGGGTGAGAACCACACCCACCCCAAACCCACCTCATTGAACTCGGGGTTCAGTGTTTTCTTCTTCACTGCTGTCTTGTGCTTGGATTTCTTGTCCTCATCTGGTTTCAAGTAACTGCAATGAGACCAAAGCAGCCCAGTGTCTCAGTGAGGAGAGCAGGAGGCCACGGGTGGGGACATCTGTGGCTGCAGGACCAGCTCCTGATGGAGCAGAGCCAGGCTGAGGTGGGTGGCTGAGCCCCCTGAACCTCCAGAACCTCCTCTCCTGCCAAAACGCTGGGTCTGGCTGGGAGGAGGCAGCATTTCCCCACCTTAGAGCCAAGCCCAGCTGCTGGCTGCAATCAGGGAGCACCGATTTATCCCGTCTCCAGTCCCTAGGGGACACTGGCACTGCACACACACTCTCCAAACCCAGCACTGCCAGCCCAGGACCAGTCCAGACTCGGGACTGTGTCACTGGTCTGCTCAGTTCCAGGAGACAGGAACCACATGCAGTGTGGAAAAGGGAGCAGGAACGAGCAGCTTTGAGCTGTTCCCCACAGTCATTCTGCAGCACAGCACCAGAGCTGGGCAGCAAACAAGCTTGAAGTGTCTTCAGGCAGAGAGGGGACCTGAAATGTGGGCCAGACCAAAGTCAGTCCATCGTGGTTTTGTGCTGCTGCTGCGCCTTTAAACATCAGTTCTGCTTCCTTGCTACGTGCTCCAGATCTTGCTCATAATTAAAAAATTAGGGCTTGTACTGAGAAGCATCACTTTTCTATCTGCTCTGATCCCAGCCCTGCAGATGCAATCTCCTGTGGATGGCACAGGGGACACCCAAAACTGGCTGGGTGCAATGGGAATTGTGTCACTCAGTGACAGAGCCTCCCACGGGCATCTAAAAAAGCAAGAGGGAATTTTTATACAAACATCTCCACCCCTAAAAGACAATTAAATAAGAAGGTAGAATTGTGCTGCTGACAAACTCCATTACTGGGTCTCCCAGGTGTGGTTAGTTCTGCCTTAGTAAACACTGTCTCTCAAAGTGCCCAAATCTGAGTCAGCACAGTGGGGACAAGGAGAGAGGACAGGCACAGGGTCCTCCCTTGCCACGGCCACCCCTTTTTTTGCAGAGTCAATTTGAAAAATGCCACCCCCCAAATAAATCAGGAGCTGTGGTGAGGCAGGGGGACAACCCCACACCACCAATCCCTGCGCCCACCTCACCTGCAAACTCTGCCAAACAACTGCCAGGGAATAACGCTCCAGGCAGAGTCAAGCTGCTGCCTGACGGCCTCATTTGCATCTCCTAATGACAGCAATTAATTCCCGCTGCGGGGAGAGGCGGGAGGGGACAGCAGGGCCGCGGGTGACACTCACATTTTGACGTAGGGGTCGGAGTAGCCGTTGGCGTCCATGGCGGCCAGGTGGGCGCAGCGCAGGATGCCCACCTGCAGCCCCTGCTTCTGCGAGATGTACTTGAGGGAGATGAGGATCCTGCCACGCTCCTCCAGCGACTTGTCCTCTGTTTTATCTATCTGGGGAGGGAACGCACCCGGTCTGCGGGGCTGCAAGGGGATGCAGCCACAACCAGACACCTCCCCAGCCAAAGGGATGCTCTTCCCCACGTCCCTGATTATGTTTGAGGGGACAAACAGCTCCACGCTCCCCACATGGCACGGGGAGGAAGCTGCTGTGTCTGTGATTCCAAGGTGGGATGAGGCTCTGAACGCACTTCACTCACCGGCAGCTGCTTCTCCAGGCAGATGTTGAAGTTTTTGGTCTGGTTGGGCTTCAGCTTCTTCAGCGGGATGCGCGTCTCCCCGATGAACTCGTTGTGGCGGAACTTGTCCTCGTCACACACCGAGATCCTGCAAGGGGCACGGGCTGAGCAGGGGTGCTGGGGAGTGGGGAAGGGCTGCCCCTCTGCACTGCAGCTCCCCACGCTGAGGGACCAGCTGAGGTCACCCTCCCCCAAGCCATGAACAGGGCACCTCCTCTGCAGGCAGCTGGAAAACAGCTGGAATTTATCCAGCTGCTGGCACAGCCCGGCCAGGGCAGCTCATGGTGTGAGTCTCTGTGTCTAAACACACAGCCCAGCTCAGGCACTGTTGGAAAAGCAAGTTGGAGCCTCAACCATCCTAATGACTCTTCCATTAAAACATCAAGAGTCATCAGTGACTAAAGGAAAATTATTCGGAGTTGCTGGAGCTGCATTTTGCCCATCCATGGAGGCTCTTCCTCATCCCTGCCTTGGGCTGCGTGCCTGGGAGAAGCCAGCTTCCCACACAGCTCCTTCCCTCCTTCCCGAGGAGCTCAGGCACTGCTGGGAGTGTGGCAGCTCCCAGGGTGACCCACAGAACAGGCCTGCCACCTCCTGTCCCACCAAACAGACAAAACCACGAGTGATTTCCACAGCCAGACCATGGCAAACATCACACCTTGGGCAGGTGAAAGCTCTCCCAGCCCTGCTGGGATCCTGGGATCCATCCCAGTGACGAGGGCAGTGACGTGCTTCCCTGGAAAAGCTCTAAATGCCTTTCCCTGAGCTGGCAGCTAATGAGTCATTCCTCTGCTGCTTCCCAGCCTGCCCTGGGCGTCAGGAGAGAAGACAGAGGAGCAAAGTTTGTGCTTGTAGGGAGCCTCTGCCTGCAGCTCCCGAAATCCCAGAGGGCCAGAAGGGTGCCTTGAGGGGCCAGCTGGTCCCCAGCTGTGTTGGTAATGGGGAAAACCATCCCAAAGGGAGCATCCTGCATCCTCACTGGAGCCCTGCAGGGACTGGCTGGGCTCCCTGCCCATGAAGGAAAGGCATTTATTTTCCCTTCCTTTCCATATTTTCTCTTTTATTTTTTTTTTTAATGTTCTTAGATTGTCTTCTCATCTTTTGGGTACCTGATTGTTTCCTTTTTCACCCACTCCTTTTGGTGTCCATCTCCCCACGGGTGGCACTTCTGCCCCCAGAGAAGACAGGGGAAGGGGAAAAAAGTAATTAAATAATGCTCTGTGATCCCACCTGAGAGTAACTAATTGCACACCACACCTCTGGCCTGCTCAGCATCTGGATGGTTTATCCATGGATGGTTTATCCATGGATGATTTATCTATGGATGGCTTATCTGTGGATGCTTTAGTGCCTTATCCAAGGATGGTTTGATCACCCTCACGCTCACAAATAAGTAACAAGGAAGCCCTGGAGATGTCTGGGTGCCACAAGGATCATCAGGGCTGGGGAGCAGCAGAGAAAAGGGGTTTGGAGAAAAAAAAAAAAAAAGACACGAGCAGGAAAACAGGGAATGCTGCTCTCCAGAAAACTGTGGCTGGATGCAGCGTTACTATAGATACCCACGGAAAAAGAACCACCCCACCACAACGGTAAAATCCTCACAGAGAATCTCAAATGCAGGCACGATATTCCCCAATTCCTCTCCTCTTTCTTGTAAGGAACAAAACCAACAAAGGAGCAGCAGCTCCAGAGCCAACATTGCACTTGCCAGGCCTGTGGAACCTTGTCCCTCTGGGCAGAGCTGGAGGGGACAGGAGGGGACATGGCCTCACACCCAGGATCTGTGTGTAAACCCAGCAATTGTGGAGTGGTGCCAGCTCCTGGGCACTCAGGGAGACAGGGTTTGGGATGGTTTACCTCTTTAAAGTGTGATTACAGTTCCCCTGACAACGTCCAGGTACACCCCAGAAGCACAGCAAGATCCCAAACACAACGTCCTGCTTGCTGAGGAGACTCAGGAGTCTCAGGATGGGTAAAACCCCAGGAAGGAAACGTGGAAAACTCCAGTGGTGGTGGCTGGGAGAGCATCTCCAGTGTCACACTGGGGGACACCCCACTGGGCCCTGTTTCAGTGCCCTCAGGGACATGGGAAGTCCTTTGGGGAGTAGTTTTTGGCACATCTGCAGGGCCTGGGCCCTGCCACTGCCCTGATCAGCACAGTGGAGCTGGGGACACCTCCAGGTCTCTCCCTGCCCTGTTTTCCCTGTGGCATCTCTGACCACCTCGCCACATTTTGTGCCCATCTGTGTGTGATGCCCAGAGGGGGTTTTCTGTCAGCTCTCCCCTTGCCTCAGGCTCAGCCCTCACTCCCAGTTCCTCTTCCCAGCTGCAATTCATCCCCACTGGAATGGGATTTCCAGCACTGCAGTGCCCTGGCCCCATCAGTGAAGGCAGTGAGCTTGGAGTGGGATGAGCAGGAAGCTCCAGCCCCAGCCCTCCCTTTGGAAAAAGGCATAATGCAATCACACCAGCCTGGATTTTATTACAAGAAATCAATGGGATGGAATTTTTGTGCCTTGGGTTAGAAAATCAGCCCCAAACAGCATGAGATGCCTCTGGCAGCCTCGTTCACCTTCATCCCCAGCCTGTAACTGGAGCTTCACCCCTTTCTCATCTCCCCTTATTAATCCCAATCCCTCCAGCCCGGCGTTTCATTTGATATCCTCACTGTGGGGTCCTGATCTTTATGTTAAAGGCTGTGAAAACCACCTTGGAAGGAAACTAAGCAGCAAATGAACAATCACTGCTCATTAAACTTCTCCTCCCTCCTACTCAGCCTGGGCTCCTGGGTTACAGTCCTGACTCACTGCACAGCTCCAGCAGCTGACTCATGGCTTCTGCTCCCTCACACGAGTTCCTCGGCCTCTTTTCCAGGGTGGAAAGGGGGAATGGGGGTCAGCAAGGAGTCTCTCCCACCAAAACACACAGGGCAGAGTCTGAGAAGCATCCCCTGCGTCTAAGATCCCTTTTGGCAACACGAGAGGCTCTCCATGAGGAGCAGGTGATGCTGGATTGGCTTAAGGACAAGCAACACCAGGCAAGGAGACAAAATAGTATCTCGGGAAAGTCCAGTTTTCTCCAGAAAACAAACTGAGGATTCCATCATGGGCTCCATCACAAAATGCCTCCAAGTCTGAGCATAGAAACCACAGCAGAAGTGAGTTGTAATTACAAGTGCACCTGCAAATGCAAGCCAGCCTCATTCACCCACAGCAAAGCAATTTGGGACCCCAAACCTTGAAGTGGCTGCACTCTGCTTATTAGTCCTGATCAAACACTATTTTCTGAATAATACATTTAATGAGTCATGATGTTTGTCAAACACATGATTAAACAAAGAATTCCTGGCATTCGTGGGCTAGCTGAGCACCCCATGAATAATGCATCACCTCGCCAATAAATCTGGATATGAATAATTGTATCCAATATCTGTCCAGCTCGGGTATTTATTATGAATGCAATTCATTTATTGTATATTACATGTATTATTTAAATGCAGGTGATTGTATTCTGCCTGTTCCAGTTTGCTCTGCAACATTTCTCTGCCTCCCCCTGACATTGTACCCTGTGGTCAGAGTCCAGGTGGGAATGGGGGCTCCAGGGTTGGATTTCCCCCCCTGGTGCTGGCAGGGAATCTGTCCCCAATCCCATCCATCTGTGCACTCCAGTGTGTTTTGCATGGCTCTGAATCTGCCTTTTCCCAGGCTGGTGGGTGGTTTCATCCCTGCTAAGCCTTGGGCTACACTCAGGGATATTTAATTCAATGAATGGATGAGACCTTTGGAGATCCTCCCACCTGCTGCGCTCCGTGAAATCCCAACTATCTGCTGGGTTTTGAGGGGGTTGGTTCATTAACAAAATCCTGCTTGGCAGGGCAATTAGCTGGGCTGCCTTCACCTCTCCTTCACCCTGGGGAGGTGAAGCCTGATGGCTCCTTTGTGACAGCAAAGTCACTCTACTTTGGACAAGGCCATGCAGGGATGAGGGAAAACCTGTCTGGGACTGATGTGGGGTTTGAGGGGCTTGGGGAGGAGGGGATCCAACACCCAGCTCTCCAGAATGTCCCTACTCCAGCTGCACTGACAAATTCCATTTATCCCCCCCAAAAAAGTCTGCAGGCCCTGGCAGAGTGCCCCACGCCAGCACCACCCCTCCAATCCATGCTGGACACGTCCCACCAGGTGGGCAGGGAAGACTCCTGAGAGTCTTTTCCAGCCTCCCTGATGCATCCCCAGGCTGCAGGGAGGCTCAGACTGGCAGCAGCTTTGATCTCCACCTTTATTTCCACATTAAAGAGACTTTGGAATTGCATTCCCTGCCCAGCTCAGCACGGGGGATGCTCCCAGGGAATGGGCACTGCCCAGATCCAGGGGAGCATCACTGATGCTCTTTCAAGCAGCACCAGCTGCCTGGCACGAGCCTCTCCTGATCAGCACAGGGAAAAGCAGCGTCCTCCTGGCTTTGAAGCTGGTTTTCCCTGGTGGAAAAGGAGACATTTGGAGGAGAAGATGGATGGGTGAAGCAGAGCACCCAAGGCAGGACAGTGCATGGAGAGGTTTCCTGTGGGAAGTGGCACTGGGAGAGTGAAGGGCCAGCTCACAGCAGAGAAACAGCTCCAGCCACACCAAAACACTGACAGATGGTCAGTTGGGATGGGATATTGGGAAGAAATCCTTCTCTGTGAGGGTGGGGAGGCCCTCAGGGGGTGCCCAGAGAAGCTGCAGCTGCCCCTGGATCCCTGGAAGTGTCCAAGGACAGGTTGGACAAGGCTTGGAGCAAGCTGGGGTAGTAGGAGGTGTCCTTGCCCAAATGAGATGATCTTTAAAGTCCATCCAGCCACATTCTCCTGCAGACTGAGGGGTCCCAGGTGGGCTACAGGGGTCCCTGCACAGTTTTGAGCTTTGGGGAGGGCACAAGGAACTCCACAGCACCCAGGCTGGAATGGGATGGAGCAGAGCAGGATTACTGTGGGGAGAAAGACAAATCCAGCCCTGCATATTTTTTGGTGCATTCCCCATCCCACAGCTCCCTGCAGGATCAACAGCCCTTCCCAAGGGAGCAGCAGCTCCCAGAGACCTGACAGAGTGGGAGGTCAAGCCTTCCTGCTCCCTGTCACCTTCCAGCAAACAACTCAGCCAACATCTCCTCACAAACCCATTTCCACACTCAAGGAGGCTGCAAACTACAAAGCCTGCAGTGAAAAAATAGCCACCAATAACAACAACAAACTGGAGGCTTCCCAGCCCCACCAGCCTGCAGCACTTCCAGCATGACTAATGTTCAGCAAGCGAAATAATAAACCCACAGTGCTGAATTTCCCATCGCCCTGCACACAACAGGTGAGCTCTGCCCTGCTTCACCTCTGAGCAGGACCTTTCCCAAGGCAGCTTTGTGCTCTTGGCGTGAGGAAAATCACCAACTCCCAGGGCACCTGCAAATGAGGAGGGTGGGATTCCAGCCACGGAGCTGGCAAAGTCCTGAGTCCTTGGAGAAGGATGCAAAAATCCTTTCTTTGACAGTGGATCTTACAACAAATCCTGCAGCACGGCTCTGGATCAGTGTGGTGATGGAGCAGCCGAGGCTGCCCACAATTCCTGCCCTCATCCAGGTGGGACAGAGGCCAACAGATGAAAAATCTTTGCATTCACAGGTGTCTGCTCAACTGCAGAGCATCATTCCAAGCTCTGCCCCTGCCCACCTCCATCCTCACACAACCTCTCCCAGCCTCTGGGAGATGCTGAATGCAGGGACTGAACCAACAAAATCAAATAATAAAAGAAAGACTTACACTCTTTGTTTAGCTGGACAATAACTCACAGATGCTTTCTCACAAAAAAGCTCAGCTTTGAAAGGGGCACAGAACTTCCCTGAGGAGATTTTCTCAGCAAGACACGACCTCAAAGCCTCACTGTGTGCTCGTGAGAGCTGGGCATGAAGAGGTTAAACCCAAACCACACCACCTCTGCAGGCAGGAGCCAGCCAGAGAGTCCTGAAGTTAATGATGCAGCAGGAACAGGCTCCTCACTGGTTACCCCTGCCTGTAAACCAGGTGTCAGTGGCTCTGCAGGTGATGGATGCGTGCAGGGCACAGCACACAAACTCTTTGCTGGGGGATAACTCTGCCCTACTCTGTTATGAGGAGTTTTTGTGGGGCTGAGCAGGGGTCCCCCCGTGTGAAATGGTCCCTGGGGTGGGGAGGGACAGCTGGCACTGTGCTGAGGGGGGGAAGGGACCCGTGTCCCCCCTGGAATGGAGCCCTACCGCAGTGTCTTGCGGATCATGTCCTCGTCGGTGATGCCGTAGTAGGTGAGGGTCTCGTTCCAGGTGGGGTTCAGGGTGTTGCGCAGGGTTTTGGTTCTCAGCTTGTTTGCCTGGAAAAGAAAAGGAGGTGGGGCTGATCCCACTGGTCCCACGGAGCTCAGTGGGATCAGCCCCAGGAGGATGTTTGGGCAGGGGAGGAAGCCCAGCTTGGAGATGAAGGGGCAGTGGGTGCTGTCACTCTTCTGCCCCAGTGCTGTGGCCCAAATCCACCCCAAATCCAGCAAAAATCTGAGGGGCAGTGACACAGCAACTCACTCATTTCTAAACCAACCCAACCCCACATCCTGCAACCTGGAAAGAGCCAGCAAAATGGGAACCTTGGCAGAGCACAGACCGGGATTTCATTCATGCAGTAGGAGAGAGCAAGGGAGAGGAAAAAAAAAATCCTTTTTGGATTCAACAGAAAATGCTGATTTGCTGTTCTGGCTGTTTGTTTGCACTCCTGCTCCCAGCACAGCTCTTGATCCTGCCTGACTCCAAACAACTTCCTTGACAGGTGTTTTGTCAGCACCAGCAGCTCCTTCCAGCAGCTCTGCTGAGCAGGAGGATGGGGACAGCAGGGCTTGTGTCCCCTGCATGGATGGGACATCCTGGCACACAGCCACTCCCCAGCTCAGGGGACATGGATCTCCTTAATCCCTGAGCCCAACTCACTTCTGGGGAGAGCAGAAATAAGAGGCTGAGGCTGCAGACTGGGGTCCTCCACCAGGCTCCCAACCTGGCACAGCCTGGCAGAGCAGCAATTTTCCCTCTAATTAGGTGTCAGACAACTCAATCCCTGCCTCAGCTGCTGCTGGGCATAAGAAACTCTCAGAACATCAATATCTCCAGGTTGTCTCGTGGATCTTTATGGGAAGCTGCTGCATCCCCCACCTTGGATTCCTGAGCCCTGAGTGACAAGGACAGCAGGGAAAGGGCCCCAATGGCACCCACAGCCTGCTCAGGTCTGCAGGCACCAGATCCTGATCCCTGGGGCTCCAGGACTGGGAAGGAAAGTGGATTTATCCAAGGGGGTGACATGATGAACATCACCCAGCTGCTAAATCTGCCCTGGGAAGGGGCACGGGTGAGATCAGAGGAGCTGAGCCCCAGGAGTGCCTTTTTCTCTGGAATGACTCAGGAGTCAGCAACCAGCTCTGCATGGGGAATGAATCCAGCCCTGCTTCCCACAGGTGCCTGAGAGCCCAAACCTGGGACAGAAACACTTCCTGAGGGACTCAGGGACTGTCCTGCTGCTGGAACAACTGTGCAGGAACATCCAGCCCAGGACTAATCCACAATCCCCCCCAGAGCTGCTCCCCTCTCCCAGGGCAGATCCGGGCAGTGCTGTTTGGAACAAAACACAGAGATAGAGCAGTCCAGGGGCAGAGGGGGAAAGGAGAGGGTCCCCCCATGGCTTGTGGAGCTGCAGCTCCTGAGTCCCTTCCCCTCCTGCCTCTCCAGGCTCCACCAGCTCCAGCAGAAATGCTAATCAACGGATTTGCAAGACATGGAAATGACTGATAATATCTCTGATGAAAGCGCTCACGGCTCTGTTTGCAGAGGAAACTCAGAATGTGCTTAAAAACTCCCTCTGCCACCCTGAACATCAGCAATTAATCCAACTGAATTGTTACAAGTAAATACACCTCCCTTCCCCAAAAAAAGGTCTTTCCTTTCGTGTGGAATAAGAGTGCAATTAATATTCCTAACACACACATGGAGCATTTAAATTCCACATCCCTGTCACTTACACCAAGCTCTCACCACACATCAATATCTTTAATTACTCTTCTCTCCAGCAAGTGCTGAACCTAAGGAGATGGAAATATTTCCCTTATGATTTATACTCTGCTTTATTATGATCTGAGGGGTTTTAAATGCAAAAGAATAAGGACAAAAAAAAAAAACAAAACAGGGAATTAAAAGGGTCTGATTTGTTTATAGCTGAGATTTTTTCACTCAGTGCTTCCTGGCCTGGGCTCTCAAGGAAGAAATCAGGACTGGCACCTGGCTGCCAGCCAGTGGTTTCCCAGAAAGGCATTTTCCATCTCTGTAAGGATGGATTCAACCCTAATTCTTACCTCCTGCTCTCTCTGAGCACCTTTTACACAGGAGATTCAATGTCTGGGTGCAGACATTGTGTGCAGCCCACACCCAGGCCTCATTCCCAGTGAAAATCTGCAGCCCCAGGAAAGGAAGGAAAAGGCTTTCTCACCTTACTGGCTCCGGGGAGCAAGTGCAACTTGACGTAAGGATCAGCCAAACCATTGTGGTCCATTGGCTTCAGGCCCTGGAGAGGGAAGAGCAAAAAGCAGGAATCAGGATAACAGTGGGATGCTGGGCAGGCAGGGTGGCCTCACTGAGCCCATCCTGGTTTTATCCTGTTTCCCTGGGATCTCGCTGGTCTGTGGAGCAGCTGTGGTTTCCCCAGGCCTGGGAGAAGAGGGGATTCTGCAGGATCCAGGCTCAGCATTCCAGGATTCCAGGAGGGGCTGTGGGAAGCTCCTCACCTGCACGTGGCACCATGAGCTCCTCCCTCCCCGGCAGCCAACTCTGCCACCCTCATCATGATTAATTTGGGGGTGAAGAGAATCAGCACAGTGATTTCCCAGGTCTGAAATTACAGGGTTCTGTCATTTAATAATTGCTTCTGAGCAAACACACACCTCTGCTGTTGTGGTGCCACTTCCAGGCGCTCCCAGAGGGTGTGATAGCACCTACCTACTCCTGGTTATCAAAGAAGAACAGCTCCAGGACAGTGGGAGGCCGGTGTCAGCCAAATGCTGTGGTGTTCACAGAGAAATCTGGGGTTGCAGGAGCACCAATCCAAAGAAACACTCCCTGGGGCCATTCCTGATGGGTTTTCCACAAGACCCTCACAGTTTTTAAAGGATGATGTGGATCAGGTTTGTGATACTGATGCCCTGCAGCTGATCCTGCTTTGGGCAGAGGGAGGGCACAAGCTGTCCCTCTGTTCCTCTCCTAAACCCCCTGAAAATTATCCAGGGGTGATGCACAAAGCCAGCTCAAAGCCACACCTGCACAGACTGCATGGAAAAAAACCCCAAAACTCCACAGGGAAGAGAAGCAAGTGAGGAGTGTGAAAAATGGAGCCTAATTTTCACCAGTCCTAAGCAGAAATGAGAATGGCTCCATCGTGGAAGTCCTTGGATTATTTCCAGCCTGGCTGTGGGATCCCTGCAGGAATTATTGCTGGGCTGGCTGAAGGCAATCCTGTGCCTGGATCAGAGCTGGGCTTCTCTGCAGAGGTACCCATCCAATCCTGGCTCCAGCCCGGGCGTGGAGACAAGGCTGGGGGATGCTGAAGAGTCCTCACACCCTTTTTTGTGACAAGCAGAGTGCTTGGATAATGAGTGTTTGCAGCTGCCAGGGATCCAGGGAAGCATTTGTATGGAGTGCTGGTGGAATGGCTGCGTGCAGGAGGGATGTAACCACACAGGATTTGGGCAAATCAGGGAGGGAAATGCTAGGGGAATCACTTCCATGCCCCACAGGGAGGGAATAACTCACCCAGCCTGACCCACAGCACCACAGGAGCCTCTCTGAGCTGCACGGTTTTGTCGAGGATGCTCCTGACCTTGGGAGTGTCTCTGATTTGGAGCAAAGGCTCTGTTACAGAGACTAACCTGCTGCCCTGGGGCAAGGGAGGCCAAATGGTGCCCAGCAAAGAGGATTTTGCTTCTACAGCAGAGCCAAAAGGATAAAAATATCAGCAATGATATTTTTGAGGTGAACCAGCTCAGCTTTAAGTGCAGCCTCTGGGGTGATGTCTCTGGTCCAGGAGATGATGAGGATGGGCCAGACAGGGCAGGAAGGGGCTGGGCTGTCCCCAGACTCTGGAGGGAATTGCCTGCACAATCCACTTGTGCTCTCCCCAACCTCTCTGGTCAGAGGTGCCCAACCTGCCTGGGCTGCACAGCAAATGAAATCAGAACCAAGCAGGCAGATTCCCAGGAAAATGGATGGAGAATGACAGGCAGCTCTGTAATTCACCCATCAATTCAGCTCAATTAAATTACCTTCTGAGGAGGCTATTAAAGGCTTTTTTAATAGATGTGCTATGGAAGATGGAGTGACAGGAGCCTGGAAAATGGCTCCTAATGTCACGTCTACCTCCCTCCTGTGTCACTTGATACGTGTTTGGCACAAACAGCTGAATTTAACAGGGCCCTGCTTTGCAAGGCTGCTCCTGTGGGAGGTGATCCCTCCCACAGGGAGCACCCACATTGCTTCCCCTGAGTGGAGGGACCACCAGCCTGGAGCTTCTCCAAGAGGGATGAGAGGGACAAGGCACAGAGTCTCCCCTCAGATCCAACCAGGGCATCTCCCTGGCTCCAACTATTCCTGATTTATGGAGCTGAGATTAAGTTTCATCTTTTTTTCTCCTCCTTTACCCAACCCCAAAATCTCTGCTGCAATCCTAGGGAGATCTCCAGCTCCCTGCATCCCAGGCTCTGCCAGCTGCTCCCCGTGCCAGTGACATTTAGCTAATCAATAGGATTTAATTACAACTTGGGCTAATCGGGCTGCCAATTAATGCCACGCCAGAGGCGTCCAGAAATCACAGGAGATGGATCCATTCCATCCCTCTTCACCCCACAACCAGCTGCCTGCCCAAAAAAACCCAGCCTGGATGGTTCCCAGGCTGAGGCATCCCATTCTGAAAAGGGGGCAAACTGCATTCCCACCCTGACAGCCCAGAGGAGCCAGACAGCTGGAGGAATTTCCCTGCAGTGATAAATATTTATGAGCCAATACATAAGTAATGCTCAGTGCAGACCTTGGCTGGAAGGGAGGGAGCAGCCAAATGCTCAGTGGGGTGGAAACTCCTGGGTGTTTTCTGGCCAGAGGTGCAGGGAGAGCAGCCCAAGGATGCTCCAACAGGCAGCAGCTGCCTGGCATGGCCTGTCAGGGGCCAGAGCTCCTTCACCATTGCCCTACAGCCCCCTGAGGCTTCTCCCAGGCACCTTTCTCCCAAAAGCAGGAGACCACTGGAGCTATAGGATAGCACAGCCTGCTGTGTCTGTGCTGCTTCGTGCCCCTATAAATCCCCCATAGCAGGGTGGGCTCTGTAGGACTGAGCACAAAGTGAGACCCTCACAGGCAGGACACAAAACCAGGTGCCTGCACATTCATCAAATCCTTTTCCATCCTATTTTCTAGGAGGGGCTGGTGGCCAGCACATCCCAGCTCTGTCCCACACAGCTCAGCAGAGATCCACACATCCCAGGGCTTGTGCAGGGCAGCAGGGGAGAGGAAGAGCCCTCCTGCCAGCCTGGCTGCTCCTGCAGTCCAGGAATGAGCTTCCACAATGCTCTGATTTATTCTCCTATTGATCTGAGCTGAGCTACGACGTGTCTGAGTTCAGCCGTGCCTGAAGTGTGACGGGCGGGGCTGAGAGCCATCAGTGCGAGGTGGCTGCTGCCAGCCTGGCTGCTCCTGCCTTTTCCTGCCTCTTCCTGGCTGCTCCTGTCTGTTCCTGGCTGCTCCTGTCTGTTCCTGGCTGCTCCTGCCTGTTCCTCCTTGTTCCTGTCTGGTTTTCCCTGTTCCTCCCTTCTTCTGCCTCTTCCTGCCTGCTACCACCTGTCTGGTGACTCACAAATCCTGCTGTGAATTTACACCCCTCAGAAACACCTTCTCAGATATTCCCAGGCACAGCACGAGGGTGAATTCCCACGTGGAGTGACTGTCCCAGCCTCCAGCAGCTGAGGACTGCAGAGCAGGGAATTGTTGGTGGAGAACAACAGGTTGGATTGAACCTGCTGCTGGTGCCTGCTCCCCAGGAGCTGATAACGGGACTCAGGAGGAACAGCAGCAGATATAAAAGTGCTGGAGATTTAAAAAAAAAAATAAAAATAGAGAGAATAAAGGGAGAGAGGGAGGTTGTTTGGGGTTATCAGAGAGAAAGGAAAATGTGTCTCGCGTGGCTGAAATAGCCCAGGTTTGGATGGCTGCTGGCAGCAACCCAGGGCTCCAGGAGCTGCTGGAGTTGGGCACATCCTGAGGGCATTTTCCCTGGAGGGTGACACAGGTGCCCAGGAGCTGGCCCAAGGGTAAATAATATCCCAGCACTGCTGGGGCTTTTCCCCCATCTCCTCCTCTGCAGCTCTGCTTGTCACAGCCCCGGAGCCAGCGCCACCAGCAGCGGGGCCCTGGCCCTTCCTTACCTTTCTGTAGTCAAGTTTTGGCAGCTTTCCGCAGGCGAGAGATGAAATGAGAGCGAGCAGATGGCAATGTAAATAAAAGAGAAAAATGGGAGAATGAGAGCAGAATGGAAATGAACAGGAACTCGAGAGCCTGAATGTCAGTGTGGCCGGGGGGGGCTGTGCCCTCCCCGAGGATGGGAGTGATGCTGGGGGACCCCCATACCCCGTGGGTGGGCACAGCAGGGCCCAGGCCTCTCCTTTGTCAGCCCTTGCCTGTGCTCTCACTGATGTGAGATTCATCAGCGGCTGCCCAGAGCTCTCCTTCCTTCCCTTGTCTTCCACCCACTCCAAACCCAATTAGAAATCTCCTCCTTGGCACTGCTCCCGCCTGCGCCGAGGGAAGCCTGACCCAGAGGCTGCTGGTGGAGCCACAGGAGACAGGGAGGGAAGCAAAAGCCCACTGTCTGCCTCAGCCCTGCCCTGCCCTGCCTGGGAGCTGGGGGTGCTGCCCTTGCCCTGGTGCAGCTCCAGGAGTGCTGGGCCACATCCCATCACCAAAATCCAGCTTTGGTGCTCGTATTCCAGACGTGGAGAACGCTGCGTTGGGGGCTGCAAACAAGCCATGGAAGAGGGGAGAGAGGAGCATCCTGTGAAGGTAAACAGCGTGGTCTGACCCTCTGGGGCTCAGTTCACAGCCTCTCCTCCTGCCTTCTGTAAAACCCCTCCATCCCTTCCCAAGATCTGCAGGGACTGAGGTCTTTTCCCCTCAACCCACCTGCAGCCCTCATTTCTCTGGTGGTCACTGGGTGATGCAGAGAGGAACCCGTCAGCCCCTTCCACAAGCCCCGAGGCAGAATCAGGACCTCAGTTCCCCGTTTCTGCTCCCAAATGTGCAAAAAAAGCCCCTAATTGCCTCAATCACGCAGGCGGCAAAGGCGCTGAGGCGGCAGCACTTCGGGGGCCGTGATTAGCGGCATTTAAAAGAGCCATTTATAAACCGACAGCCGGTCACAGTAAATAACAACATCGGGACGGGCTGCTCTGAAAGGCATCAATCCCAGCTCGTCACGGGGGATGAGCAGCCGGCTCCTGACTGCTGGGAAGGCCCTGAGAGGCAGGGCTGGAGGGGAAGGAGAGGGCGGAGGCGTTGGGATGGAAGCCGGAGCCCCGGTGGATGCTCGGCACAGCCGTGGCTCGGGTTTCCCCATGGCACAGCCAGTCCTGGCTGTCCCCACAGCCGGGGCTGAGCCGTACCTTGGCTTTGTTGATGGTGCAGTGGAGAGCGTTGTTCTCCTGGTCGTAGAGCAGGCTGAAATCCAGCGTCCCCAGCGTGGCTGCAAGGGAGGAGAGGCGTGATTAACCCGCGGCACCGGGCAGACAGACGCGGGCTGCTCCCCCTCGGAGCACGAAAGGAGTGCGTGGAGATGCTAAAGAACAGGCTGCAGACATTATAAAACACAAAGCATCCTGCTGGGAGCCCTGTTATGAAACGTGGCTTCGTGCTGGGAGGCTGGTGGCCGTTCCCAGGTTGGCTGGCACAGCCCTGGGAGAGGAGTGAGAGAGGGATGAGTGGATGCAGCTCGCCCAGCACTGCAGCCTTTGCTTCCCTGAGCTTTCACCCGGGTTATCCCCATCTCTCACTGCAGCCAGCAGCTTGCTGTCTCCCAGGAGATGAAGGGTGTCCCCCGGGAAGATTTGGGAATGGCTGGGACACAGCTGAGAGCTGCTGTTGGCACATCCTCCCCTCTGGCGTTGCTGGCATTCCCAGAACGTGTATTTGTATAGTGACACCTTCAAACAAATGAGCCACCAGTGGGATCCCTTCCCAGCTCCAATCTGGCTGCAAACTGTAAATTAAACCCAGGGAGGATGGAAAGACTTTTCTGGTTAAAATGAAAAACACCAACAGCTTTTAATCAGTGCTGTGTTCCTTTATGGCATCCGCAGGATCCAGGAATGGCAGCATCTCCTGGGATGGGACACCAGAACAAAACCACAAGAGCCCCAGCAGCAAAAAGTCCTTTTGATTTGAGAAATGCTTTCCTTTTGGATGATCTGAGCACGTCTCACTAATCCAAAGCAGAGGAAAAAGCCTTGAAAAGACAGGCCTCCCAAAAACACGGCTTAACCTTCTCCAAGGCTCCCAGGCCTGATTTGCACACCAAAGCCTGGACATGGAGCAGCCTCTCTCCTGGCTCAGCTTTACCTGGAACTTCCAGAGTGGCTCTGGACCCCAGCAAACCCCACTTCTCCATGCCCACCATCCCAAAAGAGTTTTGCCTGGGTGCTGCCCTGCCACCAAAAAGCATCCCACCGCTGTTCCCAAGGTAACTGCACCTTCCTGCTGTGTTCAGAATGTGGAAAAAAAAATCCAAAATAAAAACCAGAACCGTTTTGCTTAATATCAAAGCAGGGTTTGCTGCCTGGGGAGGAGTTGGACAAACTTTATGGCAAGAAATAAGGTGCTTTTTTTTTCCCTCCAGCATTGATAGCAGCAAGGCATCCACGGAGTTTAAGGATATTCAGGGGACCAAAACCTTCCTGCTGCAATTTCACAGTGATCTCCCAGCCCAAAGGCAAAGGAGCTACAGGTTTGCCTGCTGGAAAAAAAACCCCATCATTTCTCCCAAGCCAATATGTTGAGTTCAAAGCAGAGTAAACACCCAGAGAGAGTTCTGCCAGAATAATATACCCCCCTGGTTGTGCAGCAATTTCATGGCACATTAGCTCCTGGTCTGGGTAAGTCACAGATCAGTGGGGTTTTACCTGCCAGGGGAAGATGAGGGGTGAGGCCAAACATGCTGTACCTTGTGCCTCATCTCTGGGTAGGGCTCAAATGAGAATTTCCAGAGCAATTCCCACTTAAACCCCCTGCTCATCCCACAGGGGAGAAAGCACCAGCAGTGCTGTGGTGCCTCTGGG
Source organism: Trochalopteron elliotii (assembly GCA_024734555.1). Lineage (NCBI taxonomy): Eukaryota > Metazoa > Chordata > Aves > Passeriformes > Leiothrichidae > Trochalopteron > Trochalopteron elliotii. Next base: position 171,781 of record JANPWX010000242.1, read on the forward strand.
TGCTCTCAGCCACGGGCAGCTCAAGGATGGCAGCGTGAGGCTCCACAAACCAAGTCAGCAAAACTTCCCCAGATCTGCATTTCTTCCACTCGAGAGCGGAAGATGAAACCTCCGGTTTGGTTTGGGAGCCTCATCATTTCCCACCTGCCCTTTAATCAACACTTCCTGCCAGCCCCACGGCTCGGCCCTCCCGAGTTCAAGCTGTTATTTTATTTTTATCACAGGAGGGGGCCCCGCGCTTCAGCCGGCTGGGTTTGGGCAATTTATAAAACAAATTAAAAAGCTTGGCAGGCAGGCAGAGTTCGGCCAGGAAACACTGACAAAGCCCCAGCCTGCCCCCAGGGGTGAGGGCAGCGGGGAGCCCCGCTCCAGCAAGACTGAAAAAACCCACAAAATCACCTTCACACAGCAGCAGGAGCTGGTCCTGCAGGTGGGGACTCAGGTCCTGCTCCCAGCTCTGGCAATCCATGAGCAAACATCCATTTTTTTCCACTTCCCAGTGCTGTTGGAGCTGCCAGGGGTGGGAGGGCACAGACAGGGGTGCAGGGCTCCAGATCTGGCTCTGCTCCAGTCCTGGAGGGGTTTTCCTCTAAGCAGAGAGGGGTTTTGTTTGTAGATGGTGAGTCTCAATTCCCAAGGAATGGTCTGATGTGGAAACATCAGCACACGGTGTGCTCATTGCATAAAAATGTGGCTGTTTGATAAGAGATGAGGAAAAGTTGGGGTTTTGGCAGCCAAAGTGCTGCTGTGGAGCTGCAGGTGAGCTCCTGCCACCAGAGCCAGGAGCCAGCAGATGCCCAGGACTCTTGGAACACTTTAAGGCCATGGTCACAGTCTCACAGCCTCTGGGACATCCTGGGAATGCACAGCCAGGGATGGATCCAGCACAGACAAGGCTGGAGCTCCAGCTCAGGGCTGAGGAGGTGGCAGGAGACCTCCAGCTACACTAGGGCTGGGAGCCACCCCTGCACCCCCACAACAGCACCCTGTGAACCCCCAGGAGCCCCAGCCCAGCCCTGTGGTCAGCACAGCAAGCCAGGGGCTGGGCAAGGCACCATCAGCACCCCAGCACTGCCTCAGTGCTCCCACCCCTGCAAAGGCCAGCAGCACATCCAGCCCTGGCTGTGGGAATCCTGCATCCCCAGCTGGCAGCATCGGGCCCAAAACCTCTGCAGAGCAACCCAGTCCCCCTGCTTTAATTGCTTTCCCCTTCCCACTCGATGTGCAGCTCGATTGTGATCTTAATTAGGGGAGCAAGTACCTAAAAAAGAAAAGGGCAGCAATTAGACTCAGAGCGATGTTAGCAGGGTTATTTAACTCGACTGGGCTATTCTGAACACTGCCCTCTAATCACAGAGGCTGCAAATAAAAAATATAAATAAATGCCTTTGTCAGGCTTTACAAAGGCAGCTTGGCGCTCTCCAGACAGCAGGCAGGATGTATCATTATTATTACAATTATTCTGCTCCAATGATAAAATAACCATTAGGAAAACTGAACTCATTAGCAGGTTCTGACCCTCCTTCCTCCCCACGAGCTGGGACAGATTGATGGGAAGGCACCAGCCAGGACCTGGCTTTTAACACAGCCTCTAAAAGCAAAAAATAAATCCGACCTGCACGGGAAAGGTGGCCTCTTCTCCCACTGACCTTTGGGCGTTTTGATTAATTCAGTGGGCCAGGAAAATTATTGGAGGGCAGCAGAAGCAGCAGATGTGTCCGTGGGCTCGGCCAGGCCCGCGGGCAGCCCAGCACAGCCCGCTGGAGCCGGCAGGAATTTATTGTTTATTGCTGACATTTCCTGCCTGTGCCCAGGGTGAGGCCAGGCTGAAGGAGCTTCTATTTATACCTGTGGGATGAGAGGTAAAATGTGGTGATAAATTTGTGCTCTGCTGCCTTCCCCAGCCCCTGTCCTTGCAGGTGCCTGGGCAGTGCTGGCTGGCAGAGCTGTCCTCTCTGTAGCCTGGGATGCTCCAAGGAAAAAGAGTTTCTCATCCCAAGGCATGAAAAACCACTGACACTCAGAGAAAAAGCTTCAGCAAAGCCTGGAAGTGATGATGGAGCACACTCCTTACTTTCCCAAGGCAGGTGTGGCTGCCATCAGAAAGCCCAGCAAAGCTCCACGCCGGGAGAAGTTGAGGTGTGCACACAAAAACCCCTCTGTAGAACTAATTAAAAAGAAGTCCAAAAGCCTTAAGTCCCTCTGCTTATCAGCATTGCTGCTCCCAAGATAATCTGCTCACGGATTTTGTGCCAGGGAGATCAGAGTGGAGCAGTAAAAAGACTGCTGGGGATTGTCTGGATTAGCTCTCCCTTACAGAAAGCACAGGTTCAGTAACCTTCAGGCTGGGTATTTTTTAATGCACTATTAAAGATAGGTCCCTATTCTTCCATTGCTTTAATTTTTCCCTTGCAATGGAGATAATTTTAAAGGTCCTGAAAGGCAGCAGGTAATTCTGTGCACTTACAGCCCCATATAAAATGTTGGTAAATGACTCCTCAGGAGGAACAGAAATTATCTCCTGCCATTTCCAAGTTGGGCTGCTGAAGAACATTTTGGTGGGTGGCCCTGTGTGTGCTCCTGCCTCTCTGGCATCCTGACCACATCCAGTGGCACACAGTGGGGGAGGGCTTGAGGACTGGCAAACCCTCAGTGTTATCCCTGGAAAACAGCACCATCAATTCCTGCAGCTGGGGCTGAGCTCACCCAGCACTCCCAATCTGGATGCACTCAGGATGCTGCTGTGCAGTCAGGAGTGGATCCCAAAGGTGCTGAGCTGAGGAGCTGCAGGCCCTGAGGGCTGCAGAGCCCCTGATGGCAGCACTGACCTCTGGCATGAAGCTCCAGGCATCACCAAGGGATTCTCTGGGAAAGGTGGAGGAGGAAGCTGGAAATGGGATACATCTGAAATTTGGCATTACCATCAGCTATTCCATGAAAGCAGATCCTCTGGGAGGTTTTGGGACACGCCCCAGGGGCAGCACAGCATATTGGGGCATGACCATTCCCGTCAGCATCACAGGGCTCTGCTCTGTTGCTGCCAGCAGGGCAGGACATTCCCAATCCTAAAAAAACACCCAGCAGGGAGCAGATCCAGCTCACAGGCAGGAGACCTTCCCTCCTCAGCAGGTCCACGGATGTGGCTGAGCTCAGTAGGATCAGGAGCAAGGGACAAACACAACTTTTCCCTTGTGCAACTGCTCCCTGCCTGGCCGTGGGTTTTTACTTAAAATCTGCAGCAATTCATGTTTCTTCATTTTGGAGACACAGAGCCAGCCCCTGGTAAGCTCTGGAGCAGGGAGCTGCTCCTTCATGAGGTTGGTTGATGGATGTTCATCAGCTCTTCTGTCTTCTCCAGGAGGAGTGTTCAGAGGAACACTTATCTGCTCAGAACAGTTCAGAGATGCAATTATGTTTTACAGCACTAAATGGTCCCTGATGTCAGCAGCAATTAGACTTTCAGCAATTTCAATTCAGAGATGGCCTTCAAATCTCGCCCGCTCTCCTCCTTTAATGAAATACAGTATTGCAATTAACAACCCCCCAAAATTGCCTCCAGTGTTAAATACAAAGAGGGGAGGTCTGGGAACCCCTGGAGCTCCAGCATGGTGGAACAAGGGGTGTCAGTCCTGTCTCTCCTCCTGCAGCTGGGAAAGGTGAAGGGCTGGGCAGGCTGTGGGAGGAGGGAATCTTGTTATGCAGCAGTTGTGTGGCTCCTTCATTAGCAGAGGTGCCAGAGGCCAAGGCCCATATGCTGCTTCCATGGATGTTGGAGGAGGGATGGCCAGGCAGACCCTGCTCACCCTCATGTGCTTTCCTCTCCTGGTGCCCCGTGTTCACCTCCAGCACTTCAGAGTGTCCCTGGCCCTGGGCAATCCCTGGGGAAGAGGAAGATCCTGCACCTGGATCACTGCTGGGATGATCAGCAGCAAAGTGTGAGAGCTCATCCACATCAGCACATCCCAAATATCAATCTATCCCACGGGATAATCCAGAGTCACCCCATGGGAAACCCCCAAGCTCCCCTGGGACACCTGGCTGTGACACTGCACACTTTTCTTCAGCACAGGCAGCTCGAGGCTGTGCTCTGCTTGGCAAAGCCGTGCTCTGCTGAAATCAGCCATGGTTTGTTTAGTTTCCTGAGATAGAAAAATACTTCTTTTGGCCTTATCTGGATTGAAAAGACGATTCAAACCTTATAAATAGCAGTTGCAGCATATGCTAAGGAGCTGTGTTTCAGAAGTAAATACCCTGCTCGTTCCTCGCCGTCTCCTCTGCCTCCCCCTGTCTGGCCAAAAGATCTGCCAGGTGACTTGCAAACCCTGCACCCCTTCAGACCTTCCTCCTTCTTCTTTATGTCTTCAAGCAGCCAGTAATTAATATCCCCATGATGGCTTTGCCTGCCTAATTATCTTCTTTGCTCAAAATAAGAGTCTTCCTAAATAACTTGTGTGGCGCTGCAGGCGTCACGAGCTGCCATGCACCAGGACTGGCCTCTCAGCTGCACTTTGGAGAAGTGGTTTTCGTGCTGCTGCAGCTCCAGAGCTCAGGAGGCTGCTCTTCCATCAATAAAACTGGGCATGAGGTGGAATTGGATGGGTTTGTGCAGGTAGGAATGGTCCCAGAGTGCTGGCAGGAGCAGGATGGGGCAGCATTTCCAGGGATACTGAATCCCACTGCAGCCAGGGGCTCCCAGGCTCTCTCCTCACCTGAAAACCCACAGCCAAACACGTTTGGAGGAGGGAAGGAATCCCAGTGTGACCAGAGCCTCTTTCCAAAGCCAAACAGCAGCTCGGAGCATTTCTCCAAGGGCTGAAAACTTGATTGCCTGTTAAAGGAGGATGGCTGCTCCCCCCAGTGCTATCCCCTGAAAGGAGCCCTGGCAATGCTCCCTCACAAGGACTGTCTCTACCTCTGCTCATGCAGAGGTCTCAGAGACCTTTAAAAATGCCTCAGGTACATTCCTGCTGGTGCTGTGGAGGGGAAGGTGCAGGCAGTGGAGGGGCAGCAGCATTTGGGTGAAATCGGTGGAGATGGGAGGCGAGAGGCAGCTCCTCACAGGTGGCACATTGCCATCTAGCTGGCATTTCCTTATTTTCCCTTGCAAACCAAGTTTCCCTGGCACTGTGCTCCCCGACTGGGTGGGAAGCATCCCTGGTGGCTGGGGACCTGCTGCTGTCACGGGACACCAGCCAGGGGAGCCAAAGATGATGTGACAGCCAGGTGTCTTGAGGCAGCAGGAGTGAATTCCCCCTCCCCAGCCTCCTGCCTGCTCCTCTCAGCTCACAGCAGATGCTGGTCCAACAGCACCAAACCATCTTTCTGCACCAAATACACGTTTCCCACTTCTCCTGCCTCATTCCTTCCACCTCCTCAGTAGTTCTGTTGGGGACAAACCCACTGCAGGAGGAGTCCTGCTCTGTCCAGCACAGGGCAGGGATGACTCCCTCTGCCAGGGCCTCCCAAGGGCCACCACAACCCTGCACATCCTCACAGCAGCACTGCTGGCAGGTCTGATGGGAAGAGCTGGCTCCATGCAATTCCCAGTGATCCCAGAGCCAGCCCAGATGTCTCCACACATTATCTGCTGTGTCGGTTCCCTGGCCCTGCCTGCTCCCTGCCACTCCCTGCATTCAACAGGCTGCTGGAGGTGTGTCCAGAACCACAAACCTGAGCCTCCCATGGCCCCACCTGTCCTCCCACCTCAGCCAGGTCCCTGCCCATCTCTGGAAAGATTCCACCAGTTTCCCACAGCCTAGGGGTTCTCAGTTTTCCAAAGCACTCATTCCATGCATGCACTCACATCCCCCCTGCCACATCCCTGCCCTCTGGAGATGCCAAACCTGGGTCAGGCCACCCTGATGGATGGGAGCAGACCCTGCAGTGCCCACTGGCTCCACAGACACTACAAGCTTTGCTGGTGGGGTCTGGGGCACGACTCAGCAAAGGATTAAGGATCAGGATGCAGCCAGCCAGCCCGGGTGAGCTGCAGCAGGGCCAGGCAGGACCCACTCTGCCCACTCCCCACAGCCCTGCTGATGTTCTAGAATTCAGGCTGGGATGGCAGCTCAGATCCTGCTGGAAAAACCCCAGAGCCCCCAGGCTGGAGCAGCAACTCCAGGCAGGAAGGAGCTCGGGGAAGCCCAGACAATTGCTGCATTTCTCCAGGCAGGGGCAGCTCTCCTCCTCCTCCCACCCAGCCCAGCCAGCAGCAGCATCGCCTTGGCATGGGAGGAGGGAAACCCACAGGCAGGTGGGACAAACAGGAGAGAGCCGTTCAATCCTCCTCCTCCTCCTCCTCCTCCTCCCGATGGATCCTGCCACGGCAAAATCCCTCTCCCTGCACCTCTCCGGGGCTGGGCTGGGAGCATCGCTGAGGAGTGAGGCAAAACCACGATTTGTGCCTGGAAAAACCTCGATTTGTGCCCGACAAAACCTCGATTTGTGCCCGCTGCACCCACAGCAGCATCCCCTGAACCTCGAGTGCCACCCTCGGGGACTGCCAGCAGCGAAACCCCAGCGCTGTCCTGATGTGCAGGCACAGACAGGTTCTCCAGGGGGAATTTAGTGCAGGTGACTAATGCAGCAGCCCTGAATCACCCTCCAGAGGTGTGGGGGAGCTCAGAGACACTCCCCAGCTCGGCTGATGGCTCCAGTCAGGCTGCACGGATCCCCTCCCTGCTCCCAGGCTGGGGAATGGGGACAGGCAGCTCCTGCCTGGATTTACAACTTGGCTGCTAAACGTGGGGGAGTGACAGTCTCACATCCTGCACATTCATGCCAGCCAGTGTCCTCAGGGTGTCTGGGCCATCCCGTGCTGTCCCCAGAGATGTGACACCGCCGCTGCCACCTCCCTGCTCCCCTCCTGGCACCGCTGTGCCTTTGCCAGCCCAAAACCACACCACACCTCTGGCAAAACAGCCTCAGCAGTTTTGCCTGACACCTGTTACGCTGCAAGAAACACTTCCTAACACCAGCCTGGGTGAGAGAAACACCCGCCGGCCCCGGCATGGAGCCAAGCTGCTTCCAGCATCCAGGATCCAGCATCCAGGATCCAGCATCCAGCATTGCCGAGGGATAAACGCAGAATGCAGCGCCCTGAGCAATTTCCATGAGAGTCACCCAGAGAAAACGCTGCACTCCGGGTGCTTTGGCTCCCACACACCCCCCTGGCCCTGCAGCCCAGTTTCTACCGCCGCGGTGAGCAAAGACGAGGGGATAATTAGAGCAGCAAATGACCCAAAGCCGGTTAAAGTCCCCGTTAACTGCCCGGCTGGGACAAACACGGCTTAGCAGAGATGTTCTCCTCGGCAGTGCCAGAGCTGTCGCCTCTCCACAGGGAGCGTGACCCTGACACCGGCGTGGGGAGGGAGGGTTGTGCCAGCTTGAGGATGGCACCCAGCACCAGCATTTCCCAGGGCTGTGCCCAGAGGGGGACACAGGGACAGCCGTGCCACCTTGCAGCAGCACAGCCCTTCTTGGGGTCACACTCTGGGCTGTGGAATAAATGGCAGCGATGGCGAGGCAGGGCTGTGACATTCCGCAAAGGGAAAGAAAGCCACCGCCTGCCCGGCGCTGGGCCGTAAACAGCTCAGCCTCCCCTTCCCCCAGGACGAGCACGCAGCACCGCCGAGCAGCTTCACCCGCTCCCTTCTTCCCCTCGGCATCTCCCGGCTCCAAACTTTGTGCTCAGCCCCCCCCCAGGATCCGGCCCCCGAAGGCCGGGCTGAATGGAGCCCTTGGGGTTTCTCTAACTCCCGGGGAAAATCGGGTTATCCCGGCGGCCGTGGCCGGCAGAGCCTTGCAGCTCCACGGCGCCGGGTGGGGAAGGACGTTTTGGGTGGGGAGGGGTTAACCCTTGCTGCAAACACCTGCATCCACCGCAAACCAAAGGCTTCTGCTCCAAAGGCCCCCCTGGTCTCCCGCAGGGCTCTGCCTGCGGCCGGAGGGTGAGGAATGGAGGGGATGACCACGCCAGAGTTCTGCCGAGGGAGAGAGAGGGCAGAGCTCTCCCGGGAGGATGTCATTCCCCACAGATCTCCCCCCGGTGTGCAGCCGGGCGATGCTGGATGTATCGCCAGCTCATCAGCAGGGTGGCTGGGGCAGCCTGCACCACCGAGCCGGATTAAAAGGCTCCGAGCCCGGCTGGAGGCACGGGAGCCGAGCAGGGACGAGGCAGAGAAGTGCACCAAGCACGACAGCAACTGGTGGCTCTTGGGAGACTTCCCTACTTTGGGTTCAGCAGCCAGCCTGACTGCGGCACGGACACTCCCAGAGCCCCCTTCCACCCCGGGCAGCGCCGGGAGAATCCCCCCGGCTACACCTGGGGGCTTCTCACGGCTGCAGTGAGACCCCAAGGACGGCCAGCACCACCACTGCAAGGGTGCCCCGAGATGGGCAACCAGCCCGAACACCCCACCCTCGCCCTCAGCACCCAGCAAACTCCCACGGAAACTTAAAAACTCACTGCAATCGTCGGACTCGTAACCCTCGGGGTCCACCACCTCCTCGGGCGCTTGGCTCTTGGCCGGCTGCTCGGCGGGCGTCGTTCCGTGGGCTCCGAAGAGCTGGTCCACATCCTCCTCATCCTCTCGGGGCGCCTCGGAGGGGCTGACCGAGGGCTGGCTGAGCGCGGGGCGCAGGGCGCTGCTGCCGCTGCGGCCGACGGCGGCGGGGAGCCCGCGGGGGAAGCGGGGGAAGTAGTCGGAGATCTGCTTGATGGGTTTGATGGGGCCGGGGCAGACGTCAATGGCCATGTGCTCCTGGATACTTATGGTCATTTTCTCTCCTTTGCGGAGTGTCATGCATGCGGCTTGTCGCTGGCCAAGCTCCGCCGGAGAAGCCCGGGCAGGGCGGGAGAGGGAAGTTTCTGCCCGGGGTGGGGGGGATGCGGAGGCAGGTGAGGAGCGGGGGAGGCTCCGGCCGGTCCTTTACGTGGTTGTGGCGCCCTGAGCCTCGGTGGCCGCACGCATGCTGCTGCTGCCAGCCCTGGCGCTCGCACAGCCCCTGATCGTTGCCAGCGCTGCCTGGGAATAAATGAGCGAGACGGAGAGACGGATAAGAGGCAGGGGGTGGGCTCTCGGGTGATGTCACCAGCTAGCAACAAAGCGGTGCCCAGCAGCGGAGGAATGAGGGCTGTGGCCGGCCTGCCGCCCCGGCCACACGGCCACCAGCCTGGGCAGCACAGCCCCGGAGCCCCGCGGGCAGAAACTGGGGTGATGGGGTGTGGGGAGGTGGGCTTTGAATCATCTCCCTGCCGAAGCAGGGCTGGTACCTGCCAGACCCCTCCGGGCGGGCTGAGGTCACCGGGCAGGGTCAGGAGCCACCGTCCTGGTGTGTCGCATCCTGGCGGGATGTGGAGAGGGACCGTGGAGCTGTGGCTGTCCCCCAGGGACCGTGACAGCCCCCCAGGGACCGTGACAGCCTCCCAGGGACCGTGACAGCCCCCGTGCCCTCCCGGCTCACCGCAGGCTGTGCCACATCCCGAGCCCGGGGCGTGGGTGGCACCGCTGCCCTCTCCCCGCGGCTCTCAGGGACAGGGACAGCCCCGACCCAAATCTCTGCTGCCCCAGCCCACAGCAATGTCCCTGCCCGGGCTCAGCACCAGTTGGATGAGCTGCTGAAATTGGGAACACACCAGAGAGTGAAGCAACACCTGTCCCCACTGCCAGCCAGCATGTGGGGACAACCACAACCATGGTTGGGATGGTACAGCATCACAGGAGAGCCAGGGCTCAGTGCCACTGTGGCCGTGCTCAGCACCCCTCCTGCTCCTCCCTGGGCACAGCCAGGGCCCCAGCACCAGCCAGGACAAGGGCAGGATCCTGCCACAAGCTCCCTGGAAAATGCTGAGCTGTGCTTTGCTCAGGGGGGTTGGTGTCAAACTGCTGTTTTCACTCATTCCCCCCCACCCCGTGTTCAAAACCAATAAATCTGTGACTTCACAAGCTGCTGGAGGTGGACTTTTCAGCAAGGAGTGCCAGAAGAGAAACACCGTGAGAAAATGATGCAAAATCCTGCCCAAGTAGCTCACCCAGCCCAGGAAAATGTGTCTGAAATATTTCAGAGGAGCAGCTCCCCCAGTGCAGCCTCTGCTGGCTCAGCCCTGGGGGTGTCTGGAGTGAGGCTGGGACACTTGGCATGCTCTGGTCACCCACCACCATGTCCAGCTGCCCACACCAGGCCCACCAGGTGACCTGACACATCCCTTGGCCATGCACACAGAGCTGCAGCCTCCTGCAGCCTGGCATGCAGGTGACTGTTAAAAGCAAAGCTCTGTTCTTCAGAGGATTTCCCCCAAATCCCAACAAAATGACACCCAACCTTTGTGTCTGCAGCAGAGTTCAGTTCTCATTCAGATTTTGGTAAATGTTAATGTCTTTGAGTCATAACATGCTGACACCAGGCAAACGAACCTCATTTAATCCTCACAGGGAAGTGAATGTTTCTCTCCTGAAGCATCCAAACTTGTCACTGCTCTGTACCTAGACATGAAGCACATCTAAGGATGATCTAATGACCTGTGAGAACAGGAGACAGCTCATTGCTCCTTTGTGTCCCTGCTGTATTTTCACTCTGGGGTAGTTTCTGCCTGTTGCAGGTCCAGTCTCAGACAATTTAAACCCCTTCCCATATCCAAGGGCTCCCAGGGCATTAATTGAGATGGAAATGCCACCTGCTGTGCATGTAGGGACTGAAAATCTCACAGGTGGGCTGATGCTGGGTGGAAACATCACAGGAAGAACAAGGAGGTACCTGCAGATCTGGGTGTGTTCATCCACACAGGCTCCATCTCTGCGTGCAGCATCCAGGATGTGGTGTGGACTCAGACAGAATGAAGCAGAAATTGGGCCTGATGCCCAGAAAATAGCAGCAATTTCCTCTAAGAAAGGGCAAATGAATAAATAAATAAAATCAAGTTACGTATGAGAGCCCAATGCTGTTCCTACCATTACAAAAGCTTCATTTGAAATATTTCCTCAAAGAGCACAAGGCCCAAACAGGCAAAGATTGTTTGATAGGACAGAAAATCAGGGCTCTGATAATTAAGGTGAACTTCTGAGCTCTTCCTCCTCCTGCAGCTCAGGGTCAGGGATCAGGGCCCAGCAGCACCAACTGAGAGATGCTCAGCTCTCCCAGGGATTCACAAGAGCAACAAGGGGACAAAAAAAAGGCAGAACTGAAGCAGACAAACTCCCTGAAGCAGAGCAGGGGTGGCCCTCGAGGGACACCCCATCACCAGCCTTAGAGACAGAGAGAAACCAAACCCAAGACTCAGTGCTAATAGCCCACATGGTACTTTGCAGTCCCTGCCTGATCCCAATCCTACAGAGAGCAGCTGGAGCCTTTTCTTAGCTGTTAATGAATACCAAAGCAGCTTGGTTTTGATAAAACACACTTTTCCTACCCTCCCAAACTGCCTGAGTGTTTCCTCCTGGGCTGCACAGCCCCATATTTACCCAGGGCTCCCCGAACGTGCCACACACGACAACAAGGAAGGTGAAAGGGACAAAAATAGAAAGTTGGGCTGGAAGACAAAAGCAGGGCTTGCAGATACAAAGCCAGTTTCCAGGTAAAGCTCTTAATTCCCACCGTCTGTCTAATGCCCTGGAATGTGCCTTGATTTGATCCCTGGCTCTGCCCACGCACGTGGCCTCTGCTGCCCTGGAAGGGGGAGTTTGACTTCCCCACCTGCCCCCCAGGAGGGAGGAGAGAGAGTTTGAATGTTGAAATGCCAGTTTGAACCCACAGCTCTGCCTGGCAGGAAGCAAAGCCACTCTGTCAGGGAATCCTGTAGGAAGGGGGGACAGCCTTCAGGGATGGGGGAGGTAGCCATCACCAGAGCCAGCATCAAAGCAGGGATGGGATGAGGGGGAAGGGCAATTGTCCCTGTCATAATCCATGTTTTCTCCCAAGAAAACAAGATCCTGAGCTCAGCACCTGTGACATTGTACTTGGGATGTGGGATGCAGGAGCTGTCACTCTGACTCCAGCCCAGGCTCTGAAAACACCAAGGTTTTACTTTAAATGTTGTCCTGAGCAGGGGCAAAAGCACAGGCTTAAGTACATCCAGAAAAAGCCTGTGGCTCTCACTCACCCTATGCCACAGCCCAGATTCCTCCTCTGGAACTGCCTTGCAAATGAACAAACAGAAGGAATATTCCCACAGCCCCCAAAACTGCAGCACACGGATTAAACCTGCACCCAAAACCACAGGCTGTCCCCACGACACACTTCAACCAATTTTCTTACAAATGCTGAGCATCAAGTTCTGCTGTTCCAGGATTAAATCAATGAGAGCTGATTCCAGTTTGATCAGTTCCTTTCCAAATGGAAAGCACAGCAGCAGGATGGCACATCCCGTTGCTTGCCAGGGGTTCTGTGACTGACCCACTGGTTCTGTATTTATTTCTTTGCCAATTCAAAATCTCTCTGAATCCCCCCCCGCTCTGCTGGTGCTGCTGGAGAAAAGAGCACAAAGAGATGATGCCAAATTAAAGCTTCCACTGCCTCTGGATCTCATCTTTGAACTCGGGGAGGTGGGACAGGGAGGTTTGTCACTGTCCCCAGGGAGGTGACACCAGCCTGCACAGCCCCAGCTGGAATTTTGCTTTTCCCAACCATTTTTAAGCCTGAAAATACCCACAGCTGTAAGGCAGGAGGGGCTGCCAGCAGATACCAGCAGCTCAGTCTGGCTGCAGGGACAGGACTGGGGGTCAGCAGCACTGCCAGGGGATGCCAACACTGCTGGAAGAGACCCCTCCAACCCTCTGGGGTGACTCAGGACTGATCCTGCCTTCAGCTCCCCTGGATAGGAGGTAGGAAACATATTTTCTATTACTTCCAATGAGCTTAGCTCCAGCAGGGCTGTGTGCATGGGAAGGGGGTTAATTGAAAAGCCACACGTGCCTGGCTCCTTGGCTGCCTCGGGGCACTGTCTCCTGGCTGACGCACAGCTCCTGGCACCTTCCCCTCCAAGATCCCTGCCCTCCTTTGCTGGGAAGGCTTGGCTGAGCCCATCCAGTGGATTGCACTCCTTACCTGGTCAAACAGCCTTTGCATTTGCTAAGTAAAGCCATAATAGTAGTGATGATAACTGGGGAAACTTGGCAAAAATAATCCTAAGGAGCTTATTGCAGGCTGTGCTGATTACAGCCCCCCAGCAGTGCTGATATCCCAGTGCACCCCGGCCCCCACTGCTCCTCTGCTTGGATAATATCTCAAGTTATCTGTGCTCCAACAGGCCCTGCTAACAACCATCATTTTGACCAGATTTAACCAGCAATTACTAGCTGTGAACAAAATCACCCTGGTGGAAATACAGCCCACATCCTATTACGAGGCAGACACAAAACAAATCCTTGCAGAAAGCCAGGCAAGGGCCAAATGCCAGCAGGGAAGAGCCCTCACCCCTCAAAATACTGCTTGAGGTTCCCAGAGGCTTTATGAAACACCCAAGCAGTGGCAAAGGTGGATGGAAATCTTCCTGGCAAGGAGCTTCCAGGAGGAGGGAGGGAGGGAAGCATCAGCTCTGGCTGCATCTTCAGGATGGGCCCAGAATAGCTCTACTTTTGGTAGAGGCTGATGTTTAACGTTTAGCATATGTTGCCATTTCCATGTGAATCCCAAAATAGTTGGTGTTTTCCTTTGTAATTTTACTGCACTCGGATTTTTTGGAGTCCTGTGGAAGGCCTGCCCTCCTGCTGGGGAGGGAACCTGCTCTGCTGTGCTCCCTGACACCCCACTGCCAGCACTCCAGGCACCTGCAGATCCAGCAGAGGGGATAATCAGCTGCTGTAAATCTCAGCTCTGTGGAGCACACAGTAAATCCACCCAGGGATTCACCAGGGTGGGTCTGTGCACAGCGTGAGCTGCAGGAAAATCCACCCAAACAGTACCCAGGAGGAGAGTGACATCCAATCTTGGGGCACAGCACTGCCAAGGGCTCAGTCCTCAGGGGGATTTCCTTAGGGATGAATGTTTTTTGGACTTTTTTTCCCTCAGATTTCTTCTCCTGATCTGTGGGTTCCTCTGAACTCCAGAGCCTTAGCAGGGGTTTGCCATCACCAGGCTGGGCACAGCCACCCCTGGATCTGATTTTTTTTTGAGATAAATGCAGACCCACTCCCTTGCAATCAAGGGAGGGGAGACTTCTGTGCAGCATCAACTCCTATTACACTAATTTTATCTGCTCTCAGTGCCTTTCCAAGCTGGAGTCAACGTCCTCTGAGATTATCCAGCTGACTTGTCTTGGGAGTTTTACTCTGCTTTTACCTCTTCCGGACTCCCAGCTGCAGGAGGATGACAACATTCCTCCTCAAGACTTTCCAGGCAGCCAGGAGCAAAGCCTGGTGGTAATTTTGCAGCAGCACCTTGTCCTGTGGTGGCTGGGAGGTGAATGCTGGCCTGGAGAGCTGTGCTGGGGCTGGGCACTGCTGCCTCCTGCACCCCCAGCTCTTCCCACTCCATAAATGTCCAGAAACAGAGTTCCCATCAGCATTTAGGGCCCGGCCCCGTTGCCATGGAAATGGAGAGACTTTCTGCTCACATTTTGGTGGGAAGAGGCATTTCAGGAGTCACACCAGCTCCCAGAGTCCACCCAGGAGGAGCCAAGTGAGGGCAGAAAGCAGCTGAGCTTCACGGAGGCACCGGGGTGGGGAAAACTGCTCCCACCCCACGCTCCAGGAATTCAGAGCTGGCTGCAAGCAGAGGGGAAAATGCCACCAATAACCAGCAGCAGAGTGAGCTCCAGGGATTCACGAAATAACATCTTGGGTTTGCAGTATTAAAGAGCAATTTGGCTGCATTAAGAGAGCTTCATAGCTGCTCCTCTCCCACACCCACTGTCAGGCTAACGACATCCTGTCAAAAGCAATCTACCCCAACCCCTCCTGTGCAATCCCTGTACCTGTCACAGCCCTGGGGCAGCTCTGTCCTGGCTGCTGCTCCTCCCAGGGCTGGGAGATGTTCCTGTCCATCCCTGGATCATGAGATTCAGCCAGGAGCTGTGAGGGAATGATCCATCGTGCGTGCCAGGGTTTTTTTCCTGGCCACATCCACAAATCCCAGCACCATGCCAACATTAAAAAAAGCAACAAAATTGGAAGGGCAAGAAGAGGAGCAGGAAGAGGAGCAAGAAGAGGAGAAGACCCCACAGATTCCTTGTGGGATCAGGCTGCTGGAGAGGCAAACAACCCCAGATTACCTGAACCAGGCAGGGCTGCTCACATGGGCACCACACAGACAAACCCACGGCAGCACCTGCGGGTCAGCAGGGAAGAAATTGAGGCCACAGCCCAGACAAGCTGATTCCTGCCTGCAGAGCAGCATTCCTGGCAGGGCTGAGGCAGGCAGGATGCTCTCAGATCCACGGGCTATTCAGCTGCCTGACCTTATGTCACCCAGCTCAGGACAAAGTTCCTCTCCACTGTAGGGAAGCCTGAGCATTTTCCAGCTCTGTGGTGATCCAGGGAAAACAAAACTTTGGAGCAAAGAACGCCCAGCAGTTGAAAAAAAAAAAAAAAAAAATGGGAGGCAGAGGGAGAGGTGGCATTCCTCAAAATCCAAACATTAAAATGATCACCGTGGGGGAGAGGGCACCTCCCAGGTCATTTAGCAGCCAGAGGAGTCACTAGATGGCCCTGCTAGTCCTGTTCATCTGATCTCAGCACGGATATCCATCCAGAAATGCTGGTTTGGCTGCTCTGCACGAACTGGGGAATCTGTTCCAGGTCTCCTCCTGCCAGGAAGGGCCTCCCCAGGAGAGTGTGGCACCTCGGCCAGGACATGTGGCACCTCACCAGGCAGGTGAAGGGTCCTCCCTGGTGCCACCAAGCCCTGGATGTCCTCTCCCACCTGCCAGGGGTGCTGGAAGCCTCGGTGTAATCATGTTGACAGTGATGGGTGTAAGAGCCAGGGAACCATATTAATGAACCCCGTGTTGCTGGATAATCATGACATTAGCGTTATTGGATTAGAACATTTGCATAATTTGGGCACGAGCTGCTACCTGCGCGGGGACATATGTTTACATGAATTTACATCCATTTGCATCCCGATGAAGCCGCATCCTCGGCAGCTTTCCCGGCTGACCAGTCACGGGCCATTGGCAGCTCCACCCCAGGAGGGAATTTCTTGCCCTCAGGGACAAGCCCAAATCACTCAGGTGCTGACAAAAAGCAGAATTTTCACCTCCTCAAGGTGTTCCTCGCGCAGGTTGCACCTCATTATATCCCTTTGAACACCCTCAGCCTCAGCATTTGGGGTCACCCAGGTTAAAACTGTCCCTTTCCCCGTTCCCACAAATTCTTGCTGCCTCCCAGCTCCCAGGATAAGGGGAGGGAGTCATAGCAGTCGTAAAAATGACACCAGTGAGATACACGGGGCAGAAGAGCACCTTCAGGAGGGAGAAAAAAACTCTATTAAAAAAAAAAAAATCCAGAAAAAAAAACACAACAAAAAGACAAAATGCCCCAAAACAATCAATTTCTATGAAAGTTTTTTTTTTTTTTTTTTTTGCTCTGATGACAGGTGAGGAGTCAGGAATCCAAGGAGAATTTAGGAAGCTAAATATTGCACCCACTTTGGCTACCAGCATGCAGGACTTGCCTGGATCATTTGCCTTCTGCTGATGCAAGGACAATCCCTGCTTCTGCCTTTAGCAGACAGGGAAGCTCAGGCAAACCCCAGCACGCCCAGGCTGCCCTCAGAGGCAGCAGGAGCACCCAGAGCACTCTCTTGCTGTCCTTGGAGCACAGCATTTCCTGTGGGGAACCCTAAATGTGACAATTGGTGTCCCTGTGACACCAAACTGAGCAGGATCACCCTCAGCGTTGGGTCACCCAGGCTAAAGCTGTCCCTTTTCCCAGACCCCACAAACTTTTGCTGCCTCCCAGGTCCCAGGATAAGGAGCAGTTGAGTCCATCCTACTCACAGCTGTGAAGAGGGATCGATAAAACACTCCCAGCAGGCTGCAAAGCTCAGGATTTAAGAGGCCAATAAAGGGAGCCCAAAATGAACTCCTCTCCCTGTCTTTCCAAATCACGTGCTCTTTGATTCAATTACTCGATTTTTATAGGAAAGGGGGAGGGAGATTCAATTACTTGATTCTCGATTTCTTAGCACAGAAACACGGGCTCTTGAAGCCACGGAGAGGCACAAATCCCTTCCAAGCAGCATCACAACAATCTGGTGGCAACATCAGGTTTTATAGGGCTGTGAGAAATCAGCAGCTTCCCCTGCTGGGCTCCACAGCAGAACCTGCTCCAGCATTGAAGGAGTGCAGTGATCTCTGAGCACAAAGTCCTGCAGCCCAGGCAGGTGTGATTTCCAGCCGGGCAGAAACAGGACCAGCCCCAGGCACAGACCTTGATCGCGACGGGGCTGAGCTCCCTGGACATCCCTGCCCCACTGTGGGGTGCCCCATTGAGCAAAACCCCTTTTCTGCCTCTTCCACACCTCCAAAATTCATCAGGACTGAGCCTGAACTGCAAAAACCTGACTCCTGCACGCCTCCCTCTCCACAGAGGTAATGTACCAGGCTGCATCTGATTTCTCCTCTCCCTCTCCAGCCCTTTCACCCTCCTTTCCCTATCTTCGAGGAACAGATGCACCCATTCATAACCAGGCAGAAGAAAGTGTGAATTTTGCCTTCCCCACCGCAGTGCAGCTGGCAAAGCACAGGAGGGGGAAATGATGTTTTGCACGAGTACACAAATTATCTGCGCTGATCTTGTTAAGCTTGAATGGAAAAACCGACAGAAAAAAAAGAATGGAGGGGAGTGAAAGGCATTGTTTGGGTGTAGCATCGTTATTGTTTATCCTCTCCAGGCACTCCGTCCTCCTAATCCCACCATCTCCCAGGGTGACAGGTCAGGAACAGCGATCTGTGAGACAGAACAAGCTAGAGGGATGCAAACCCGGCAAGGCAGCACCTCGGGGAAATCTCACCTGCAATTCCCATCCAACAACTCACAGGCATTTATCAGTGATGAAAATATTCATTTGGTACCAATTAGCACCTGGGATAGGCAGGGGTGAGGGAGAAACAAAGACTCAGGAACTCCCCTCTTCTTATTTATCACATGAATAAAGGACACGAGAGCCAGCTCCTCATGCTACAGGCAGCACAGCAACTCTGGCAAGTACAGGAAAACGATCCCAAGGTGGAAATTCAAGCAGAACACAAGTCACCTGCTAGCAAAACTGGGGGAATTTGGCAACTTTCCTCCTTAGCACTTACCACATCAAGGCTGCTCAGTGATGCTAATTAAACAGGTACCTCCCAGACATAGCCTGGAAGATTTACATCCCTAATTTGCATTCCTGAGTTTATTTTTCTTTCCTCCAAGGCACCATTTGAACGGCCACGGTGTGATTGCTTGGAGGGGTTTAATTTTACACGAGTGCCATTTGAAGGTGAAGGTCTGTCCCATCAGCAGCTCAGTGGTTGCTCCTCCTGCCCCTGCTGTCCCACAGTGGGGCTCAGCTGTTCTCTGAGATTTTCTTGGTTTTCTCTTGGGCTTGGCTTCAGCAGCTGAGAAATAAAGAATGCTGGGCTCAGCTGCTCTGGGTGCCAGGGGCTGGGAATGGATCAGTCTGGGGATCCTTTTGAGGGTGAGTCTCTGAAATATCCAGCAGCAGGGCAGGCTTGTTAGGACAACTCTCAGAGGTGGGATCTCCCCACCCAGCTCCCAAATCCAGTCCCAAAAAACGAGACCAGGGCAGCTCCCACACACCAGGGGCTGCTCCCATGGGATGGGACAGCAGAGCTGGAACAGAAGTTTGTATAATTGCAAATAACTAAAAGCAGCCACAGCCCTGTGATGATTTGTCAGCTCTCAAGTCAGAAGTCCCACTCGGGGGGGAGGCGTCTCTGCCAGCACCCCTCTCCTGATCAGGCTCTGATGAGCAGCGAGTCACCAGCCTGATAATAAATGGGAGGAGGTGACATCTGGCATCGTGTTCCTGTCTGTTCTGCCATGGGGTAAAGGCAAGATCCTCATCTTGTGCAATTCCAGCACTGTCTGAACATGCTGCTGACAGAGGAAATGCTCAGGGAGGACTCAGAATGAGCAGCTCAGGGTGAAAGTTTCCCACAAGGTGCTGTGAAACTTTCACCCTGGAAAAAACCCATCACCTGCCATCCCACGCCTGCTGAAAGCCTCATTGTGTGAGTGCAGCATCAGCCCTCCCAAAAACCATCCCTGCACTCCCTGCCCATCACCCCCACCTGCAGAACAGTGTGGGAGAGCAGTGCCCAGGGTGGAGAGGAACAAAGTGATGGGAGGAAGAAAAGGGAGAGGGGAGCTGGGGAGATGCCACTACTGCCGGGCCTTTCCCCTTGAAGGAAACAACTTCAGGGAGTGGAGGGGAGGAACTGCTGCCCAGTTTCATTTCACAAATGAACTCCAGGAGTGATTTGCCAGTTTGTGTCACTGCCCAAGCACTCCTGCTGGCTCTCCAGGCTCGGTGATGGCCACAACCAGGTTGCCCAAACACCAGCTGCTTGCTCCATTTGCTTTGGCCACTCCAGACGTGCAGACGGCTCTCACAGGGGGAGCACTGCCCTCCCCTCCCAAAACACAGCCCTAAAAACCAAACAGGGGAACTTGGCAGCCCACAGGCAGTGTTCCTGACTCGGAGAGATCCCACAGCTGGCTCTCCCATCTGGTGGCTGTTGTCATGGCAAGCGGAGAGGGGAAGCAGCAACACAAGAGCTGTTCAGTCCTTGACACAATCCATCCTTGGACTAGTGGCAGCTCCCCAGCAGAACAATCCCAACAGCAATTACTGAGGTGCTTTTAGAACGGGGGAAAGCAAAAAAACCAACCAAACAAACAAACAAAAACAAAAAACAAAACAAAAAACCAAACCAAACCAAAACAAAAACCCAGATTAAAAAGCTGTTTGAAACCTTGAGGCTGAATGCTGAGGGAACAGGAGCAGCCAGGGCTGTGCATGCCAGGCAGACAGTGAGGAGACATGGAGACACTTCTCTGTGGGCCAAGTTTAATGGCCCCTGATTGTCACAGAGCCTCGGGAGGATGTGGGGACAGCACTTGGCAAAAGGACAGTTGGTGCTGCTCTGTGAGTCGTGGCTGCAGTGTGGAAAACCTTCACGGAGGGGCTGAGGAGCAAATCTGTGCCCCTGCCAGCATGAGGCACAGAGGAGGGGACAAGACAAAAGGTGACTTTCAAGTGCAGGATTGAATTAAACTCCAGCATGAATCACAATTCCACTGGCTGGGCTATTGTCTTGCCTTGCTGGAGGATTTGGAGAGTATCTACAAAAAAATCCTTTTTTACTGCTTCACAAATGGCGAGAAGTTGTTACTGAGCAAAACCTTTATTGTTTCCAGTAGTAAAACACCACATAAAAGTTGTGAGGGGTGGAGATGAGAACAAGAAAATGATAAACACAAATTACCAGAGCAGACTGAGCACATTCACTGAGCCCTTCTTGCCCACATGGAGCCAGCTCAAAACACAGGTACAGGTTTAGGATAACATTCCAATAAAAGCTGCAAAACACAACCAAGAGAATCACCACAAAGGGAAAAGTGGTCTCCAAAATCAAATAGAGCACAGAGCTGCAGAGGTTCCTCATTCAGTTATGCCTGGACCACATTGTCCAGGACCAGATCCTTCCCTCAGTCCTGGAGGAGTCTTTCCACAGCTGATTGAACAACTCTGGGTTGAACTTAGGTGGAATTACACCGTGGAGTTAAAATACAGAGATAAGAAAGGAAAGGTTCCAGTCTCACTGGAGCAATGTCAAATTTACCTCCGAGGATGTTTTATAAAAGCTGGCCTCAGTTAAAAATCAAGCTGATGCCTCACAGTGGCACAGCAAGGATTGCCAGGCTCCTGTGCAGAGGTGGCACCCCAGAGTGTGGGAACTGAGAGTGGGAATGGGGACACCACTGACCTGCCTGCACTGCCCAGGAGTGAGGCACAAGGCACTCCAGGGGAGTTAGAAATGACACTGCTGATTTTAAAAGCTCTCTCCAACTTACTGTAGAGCTGGTGATGAGAAAGTAACAGGTTTAAAGGAAATAGAGTCAATTCCTAAAAGTCTTTTTCCTTCTCCTTCTGCTGTAGAATTAACTTTGGCTGGCAGGCCAGGCTGTCTGAGGTGCTGCAGTAATGAGCAAAGACAAGCCTCACTTGGACTGTCAAAAGCTTCAAGGCAAAACAGAACTCTTTTTGGTGCCTAAACACTTTGGAAATTGAAGACCCTACAGCTCTCAGTAGAAACAGCTCTGAAACCACAGCAGTATTTCAGCAAAAGCTGACAGCTGGAGTTACTTTTTCAGACACAGCTGATGGTTTTGGCATTACCCCTTCCATAGCTGCAGCTTAATGGCCAGGTTAACAACACAGACCATGCCATGAAATATCCCTCAGTGGAGAACAACCTCATCCCTTGCTCCCTGCAGCACTGATGGTGTGGACTCCACATCCAGTGATTTCTTTTTCTGCCACCTCAGGGAGCCCAGAGGGCCCAAAGGTTTTGTTTTCATTGGTAAAAGGGCAGGAACAGATCACAGAGGAAGGGCTGGAAGCATTTCACCAGCAACCTGCCACAGCATATTAACTGGGAGAGCAGTGAGGGAATGGTCCTCTGTTGGGCCATGTTCATTTAAAGAGCAAGGCAGGGATTGATTTCCCATCTTCTGCTGGAGTGTTCCAGCACCCAATCTCATTTATCTTCATACTGCAGCCATTTGTAAGAACACACACTACATGCACACAAAGTGCCCAGTGCAAAGGGAAACAGAACAAAAGAGTAATAACCGAGGGGAAAGGCTGACATTAATGGGCACAAATTGCCTTTAACTCTGTGATTTCAGAGGGAACTTTTTTGGAATCCTTTGTTTCTTCATAATAGACAGGTCAGCTCCAGAGCATTTAATAAAATCCACAGACTCCTACCAGCCCAGCGTGGGTTTTGTTCAGGTCTTCAAAGATCTAATTGCTCTAGAGATGTGAGGTAATCTGATTTTTCTCATCTGTCAGGCCTTAGAGGGAAATTGTCCATCCTGGAGGATGAGCAGGACTGGAGCACGCAGTTTTCAACAGCCTGACTCATGATGACAGCACCACAGTCAGCCAGATGCTCAAGACTTCCAGGAAAAAAGGCAAAAGAAAGGCCCTTGTTCATGTAAGGTGTGCATGTGGGAGGGGAATCTGCAGAGCTTTAGGAGATAAAGCCATTTGAAAGCTTTTATCCAATTTGGGCACTCACAGACAGCCAGCTGGGCTGGGTGGTTGGGGTGTGCAAACACACATCTCCCCTGAGCCCACACCCTCACACCAGCCCCTGCACAGCCAAGAGGGGTGAAAAAAATATCCCAGAGAACTCCTTGGAGTGTTTCTTTACCCTGAGCAGAGAGAGAGGGAGGGAATGGGAGCACAACCTCACTGGCTGGTTCCTGATGCCCCCAGCAAACCCACTCCAACCAGAACCAGGCCAGGAAACACAAGGAACACTTTTCCAAGGTGCAAACCATACCCCAGTGTCTCTGCTGGGGTTCACAGAGCACAGGCAGGTGCTGTCCCAGGTGTCACCATGTCACCAAACCCTGTGGAAGAGCTGGAACCACAAAGTCACAGCTGGCAGCAATTCCTGTCTGGAGTGAAATCTAAGGAATGGGAGTGCTGGATCCAGGGAAAAGCAGCTCCATCTGAAGATCAGGATGAAAGATCCATCAGGGCCGTGTTCTGCTGTGGAGTCGTCGTTTGCCTGCAAAACAAAGAGAGGACAAAAGTTTTGTTTGGAAAGCAGTGAAGGGGAGAGGCTCCACAGAGTTATTTTCATGTTGCTTTGGTGTGCTCAGTGCCATTTTAAGAGCTTCCTAAAAATAATAAAGAGAACATTTATGCATCATTAGTCCAGCAGTCAGGGCCCATTAGATTTGATTAAAGGAAGAAAAGACCAGGGAGGGAAATGTGGAAAGAAGGAGAAATGAGGAGTTGGGCTGCTAGAACTGGGCCTTCAGTGCCTGCTGCCCAGGTCAGACAGAAAGGCAAACCTCAGCTCTGAGGGGTGACAGAGCAGATCTGCCATGAGACCCCCCTGCTCTCCATGTGCCCGGGCCATGCACAGGAGCCACAGCAGGGCTGGGGAAGGGCACAGCCCTGCCCTGCTCCAAATTTGGTCTCCTGCTGACTGAACAAACCTGAGCTGATCCCTCCAGCCCCCTGGCCAAAGTCAGGCTCTGCTGGGACACACTGCTCCTCCTCCTGCTGGAGAAAGGGCAGGGCAATCACAGCATTCAGTGTGGGTTGTTCGAGGAGTTCCCAGGCAAATCCCTCCCAGCAGCTGCTGCCTGACATCCCTGTTAACAGATAACCTCCCGAGCCATAAAACCTCTCCCTGTGTTTACAAAGGCTCCAAAATCCAGGCTTTTCACCTCCATCTGACTGACTTCCCCCGCTCTGTTTGCAGAGATGACATCAACTCCTGCCCTTGGTGCTTTGTGCAAAATGCTGGATGGGAAGTTGGGAGCCTGAGGAGTAAATGTATTGCAGAGGGCAGAGAGTAAGTCTGAGGAGGTAGGGACAGGAGGCCAGACAGGCTGTTTGGTCAAAGACCAAAGCACAGACCTCTGCAATGCCAAAGAAGGCACAAAAATAGGAGTTTCATCCTCAGCAGCAGACTTGTTTCCTGATATATTGAGTGAAAGAGCCGAGAGAATGAATCTTTGTCATCCCTCTATTTTGAAGGAGGAAGCCTTCAATTTAAAACCCCATAAAGAATTACAGGAATAGTGAAAGTAATTTATTTTTTAGTTACTCGAGCCTTTATTCACTTAACTTCAAGGCGGGCTCAGAAGAGCTGAAAATGTTTTGCTTCTACCACTCGAGGATGAAAATATTTTAATTCCCTCAAACAGGGAAGGGGGCACAGGCTTCTCCCGAGGTTCATATTTACAAATGCATTGTATCTGGAATGCAAACCTTGAATCTTTTCCTAACACTGCCTCTACCCAAAGCTATGTTTTATTTATAAATGCAGCAGGACCACTCGGTGCTCTGTGGATATGAGGAGGCAGAGACAGCTCAAAGCTCCTCAGCCATGAAGGCACAATTCAATTTTTTCACTTTGGGGAAGATAGACAACTTCTCCTCCTTGGCAGCAGGAAAACTCAATCCCAGCAAGCTCTGAGCAAGAGGGGATAAAGAGCAGTGTCCAAAATTTGATGAGGCAGCCAGCGAAGGAAGCAGAGGCTTGGATGGGAGAGGCTGGGTGTGGGTGAGGGTCTTTCCCTCATGTCTGATCCCTCTGTTCTTCCCAAACTGTGCCCTAAATGCAGAGATTTCCCACCTCCTCAGCCTGCTGTAAAGCCAGCCCTGGAAATCCACACTGGCTCACACAAACAAGGAGCAAGTCTGAAAACATTTAAGCAACTTTCTCACCAAGCACAGGAAAACAAAAGTCGACTCCCCAAAGACTGCCACGAAGAAAGTCATTAAAGAAATTACTACCCCATTTGGAGTCTAATTACTGTTAGGACAAGTTTTTTGGTTTTTTTGTTTTTTTTTCTTCCTACATGGAATGGAGTAGTCAGACTCACTGAAGCAAAATGTTACCCTCCTCATCGTCCCTGAGGGAGCAAAGCAGACATCTGAGAAGCAGAATGGAAGAGAAAATAGGAGTTAATGCTATAACTTCAAAGATGCCCAGAGAATTTCCTGCCACGAAAATAATGCTGAATGGCTCTGCCTGGTCCGTGTATTAACAGCTTGAATATTTATGAGCAAAAGTGGATGCCTACCCCAGCCAGGGAGGCACTGAGAGGCACCACCTCAATTCTAAATCCAGTCAATTCCTGAAAGACAGGGCATAAATCTCCCCAAATTGAAGAGAGCTGGAAGCAGCATTCCCTGCCCATCTCCCTCAGCTCTGCTCAGCCCCTCCCAGCACAAAGGAGCTGCCCAGGAGATGCAGAAGAAGGCTTCAGGCTGGACCTGATGACATCTGGGGCACATTTCCAGCAGGTCTCACCCTGTGACTGCAAACCAGAACATTTCTCACCCCCTTCCCAGGCAGTGCCACCCTTGTCTCAGCTCCCTGTTTAACGTGGCTGCGTTTAAGTGCCAGCTGCTGCACCACTCTTTAAGTATTAATGATTTAGACACCACACTGGCAAGCAGGCAGAGATGGGGAGGCTGTGATTTGCACTCACTCATTAGCTTCTCCCGTGGCTGCCTCTCAACCCTGATTCCAGCAGGAATCTGAGCTTTCTCCAGCCCCACAGCCCCTGCCAGGCTCCTCCACCATTCCCCACCAGCCAGCTGCTCATGGAACAGCCAAAAGGATTCACTAATTTCTGGGACAGGGCCCTCAGAAGATGCTGAGAACCCCATCAGCTGGCACCCATCAATGCAGAACTTGCTGCTGATGTTGCTTAATTCACCCCCTGCAGCAGTCCCTGGCTCAGATTTGTTATCTCCATTAAAAGCTCTCCCTGGGTTAATGAAAACCACAGTAAGATATTGATTATCTCTTTGTTTCATTCTGTTTAATATTCCCCTTCCTTAATAAAAATGTCATAATCAACACAAGTGAGGATTTTGCTCTCTTTTAAGGCATCTCTCAGCATCAGCTGTGCAGCCAGAACAAGGTGAGTCACCTGCCCTAGCTGGGAGCAAGCAAGAGGGAAAAGGAAGATTTGTGCTTCTTCCATATGTGCAAATTTCATTTTCTTTAGGGTAAAATATTCTGCAGGAAAATGAGTGTGTGACCTTCCACTTGAAAGCCATCATGTGAGAGCAGGCACCTCTAGAAACTTCTTCAGGAGCAGAAGAAACACCAGCCCCACAGAAAACACAGCTTTTGAAAGGCTTTGAGAGCAGGTGGTAAAATAAAAAAAAATAATAAAAAAAATAATTTGGCAGACTCTCAACTCACCACTCTTCTGAAACTTTGGCTCATGGGCTGAGGTTGCCTAAATCCCAATGCAGCTCTGACAATGAGTCATTTTATGACAAACTCCAGGCTTCATTATCTGCCTCAGCAAACCCCAGCCGGAGCTGGAAACCTCCAATATCTCCTTAAGAGCTCCTTGTTTTCCCTTGGCCACCACCCTGCTGCTGGCTTGGCCTGCAGGCTGAAAGAGCTCAGGAACTGCTGCTTTTGCAGCACCACTCCTCAATTCCCTGCCCTGAAATCCT
Organism: Trochalopteron elliotii; assembly: GCA_024734555.1. Taxonomy (NCBI): domain Eukaryota; kingdom Metazoa; phylum Chordata; class Aves; order Passeriformes; family Leiothrichidae; genus Trochalopteron; species Trochalopteron elliotii. The sequence goes on from JANPWX010000242.1 coordinate 197,962, forward strand.
GGGATTTGAGGATGCTGGGAGTGCTCCAGGAAGTTGCACTTGAGTTGGAGCAGAGGTGAGAAAAAGCAGCGCAGAGAAATTCACCAGTGGAACGACACCTGAGGTGAGAATGTGAGGCAAAAATTGCTCCTGACTCGGTGTTCTGAAGGTGCAGAGGCTTCCAGAGGAATCACAGAAAATCATCTTTTGACAGCCCCATTCTGCAGGAGTTTAAATGAGGAGTTTAAATGTCTTTGCTTTTGGGGCAGGGCAGAGCTCGGGGGCTGTCCCACAGGCAGGGAGATGCTGGGAAGAGTTTTGCCAACCCATCACCCTTTAAATATATCAACAGCAAGAGCAGCTTCTGTTTGTTGGCAAAGAGAGGCACCCAAAGCACTGAATTCTGATTCCCTGCCTCCCTCCCCCTGAATTTGGGAGGCCCCTGAACCAGAGCTGAACAAAGCAGCCCCTTCTGCAGGAACACTGAGAAATAAATGACCCCAGACATAATAAAGATCTTTACAGAAACTCCCAAGGCAGTCAACCTGGCTTAACCTTTTCCTTAGCAGGATCCTCTCTACATCTCAGGGCCACCTTTAACTGGGCTCAGGAGATTGCTGCAGTTTTCCTTTTTAAAATATTTGCCCATGCTGCCTGTCATTTTACTCTACACGAGGAGATCCCACTGGAAAGATCTGACCCCTTGTGCCAAGCTTTGCATGTGGAGTTTTTAGCAGGAAAAAGGTTGGGATTTTTCCTTTTTTTTTGCCTTTGAAATAATGTTTGCACTGTCATGGCCAGACAGCAGTTGGCTCAAAGAGCAGAGAAGCTACAAAATGCTGAGTACAAACACATTCTACCAGGAGTGGATCCATCCATCCATCAGAGACAGCACCCAAAGGGTCACCAACAGCCATTCCAACCCCACAGGACAACCTCCAACTCTTCTCCACAGGCAGCAGAGCAGGAATCTGCCCCCTCTAATTCCACACACAACAGGAGCTTAAAATAAACCACCCAGTCCAGACTCTAATCTAGGGGGAGGAAGGACGGAGCAGAAGAATCACTTGTTTGGCTTGCCTGGTGAAAAACTAAAAGAAAACTGTAAGTCCCTGGAAGCTGGGGAGGGAGAAAAGAGCAGAAAAGCAATTTTGTACTGCCTGTTTTTCACAGGAAGTGCAGGGAGAGGGACCACGGCTCCATGCTGCACTGAAGGATGAACCTGCTCTCTCTAATCCAATTTATGCCTCAATATGCCCAGCACCAAGCAGGCTCAGGGGCAGGAGAGGCAGTTCAGAGGGCAGGAATGCTCGGGAGGGAGCAGTGCTGGATGATAACTTGAGGGGTTAGTGACTAAATTAGTGGGAACTGCGGAGGGAACACATTTGCATCTCTTTCAGCTGCTTCAGGTGTGATAGCAGCCTCTGCTTTCCCAGTCACTTAATTGTTCTGAGGTTTTTGATGGGGGAAATGTGTCTTTCTCCTGCACTGCAGAGTTCTGAGAAGAGCCATGCTTGGCTTTAAGAGCCACCTTACTTCAGGAAAAATGTTACTCAGTCTCACAGAGCTGCTGGACTGCTTTGCTTCAGGAGAAGCTCAATGTGCTGTGCTGGCTCTGCAGGACAGAGAGGAGCTCCAGGGCTCTGCAGGGGCACAGCCCCAGGCTCTGAGTGCTCCTGCCCGTGGGTGCAGGCAGATCCCACCCTGGATGATTACTCATGTTGCAGAAAAGCTTTTGCATTCAGGGGAGAAGCTGTGACACCGTGACAACATCTGCCAATACAAAAGAAAAAACAGAAGCAGGGAGAAGTGACCCAGAGGACATAGCTTTGTGTGCCTCTGGGAAAGCTGTGCCTCCAGGGAATTCAGCCCCAAAAAGCAGGGATGAGCAGAGGGGGTGCAGCTTACCAGGGGTGCTGGTGGTGGTGTCACTGTCACGCCTGTCCCAGGGTTGGTCACTCTGGCCACTCTCCGTGGGGCTGAGCTCAGCCCCCTGCTCACTGCCCAGGCTGCTGTGGCTCCCTGACAGCCAGGGGGACTGGGGGGTCCCCAGGGCTCTGCTCATGGCCTGGCTGGGTCCCCTGGTGGGTGCTGTAAGGACAGGACAGAGATGGTGCTGAGGGAGCAGGAAGGGAGTGCAGACACTGAGCTGGATGATAAAGGATCAGGAACATCCCCAGCTCCAGGCAGGAGCCCTCAGGAGCAGAGTCACCCTCAGTTCTTGTGCTCTGCTCCCAGAAAACACCAGTGATTCCAGTGCTGGAGAGGCAGGAGTGAGGAGCTGGGCAGGGATGTGCTGCCAGGGGCAGCCCCCAGCTGCAAGGGCAGACCTTGGAATGAGCCAGGGAGAAACCCAAGACTGAGCCAAGAGCCCAAACATTCATCACTTCACACTTCCCACCCTCCAGCCACAAGGATCTGCAGCTCCTCACCCATTCCTGCTCGGAGCTTCCTCCCTGGAGAGCTTTTTGATGCCACAGGGACAGGTTTGTCATCCAGGCTGGAGGAGCTGAGCTCCGAGTCGCTCTCGCTGTCGCTGGGAGCCACTGCAGGGAGGGAAGATCAGGGGGAGGAGAGGAGAGAGACAGTCATTCACAATGTTCATAACACTTCCCAAAGAGGTGCCAGATGGCTCCAAGTGAAACAGGAGCAAACACTGACTCGCTGCTCACGTTCTCCCTCTCCAAAGGAGACCCTACCTGCAGTTCCCCCACGGCTGCTCCTCTCCAGCATGACGTGGATTCACTTTTTGCATTGTTTGATTTGTAACTCTGCTGCACACACTCCAGTGCTTCTCTCCTAAAGCTGACTGGGACAACAGAGTTCCTGTGCCACTCTTTGCTGCTCCAGGCACGGGGCTCTGCTCCCACTGACCCATCCCAGCACCTCAGCCAGGTCACAAAGTGACCCTCTAAGGGGTGGTACAGGGCTGGGTCCCTGAGGGGTCCTGGCTGTTCCTTCTCCACCCCTGGGAAATGTGGGGAGAGGGGTTGTTTCCCTCCAAGCTGCCTTTCAAGTGTGGCAGGATCTAAGAGGAAAACACCAGATAAATCCTGAGCACATCAAATCATCCCCATCAGCAAATTACGTTGCTCCTACATCCCCAAAGCTCCAAGGGCAAGGATCACTCCTTTTCCTCAAGGAGACTGTTCTCCCGTTTCAAAGCTGCTTTTTTTTCCTCTGTGTTTTTCTTCCCCCTGAATCCTGGCTCTCATCCTGCTGCTTTCCACTCCCCATAATTTCCAAAAGAGCTGAAGGAGCCTCATTTTGCCAGACACAGCTTCCCAAGCTGGCAGGTTCTTTCCACTTTTCCATGCAATTATGCAAACACCTCTCCTGCTTACACTGGGTGTAAAAGATAACTCGACTGCCAGCTGCTCTGGGTAAAATGAGAAAGGTGTTTTTCCCAGTTCCTGGGTTTTTGTGATGGTTTAATCTCAGAACAGAAATGGTGGGGCTGAGGAGGAAGGTAATGGGGGAAAAAAAAAAATCTGTCTTTTGTTTGAGGGATTGCACCTACAGCACTTCTCCACCTGACCAGGCAGATACCAGCTCTCCTGGCAGCTCAGCAGCCACTTCAAACAGCAGGTCACAACTCCTGGTAAAAAGTACAAAATCAGCCCACGAGGGATGTAAAGGAGGTAACACTGCAACCTACAGCCTCTCCTGCAGGAAAAGGGAGCCCCAAGGATTTATTTTAGATCCATCAGGACATCTCTAGAAGCTCACACTCCTGTGAGAAGTGATTTTCTCTGTGCCTGAGCAAACCAGGCTGTCCCTTCACTGTCACCCACAGTGCCCAGCCCCAGAGAGGGACGTGGGTGCAGTGGTACTAGGTGACAACCACAGAGCTGTCACTTCATCCCTCTGTGTCAGCCCAAAGCCTTCAGCACTCCCCAGGGCAGGAGGATGGGAATGCTTCCCCTTGCACAGAGCAGGATATTCAGAATATTCTGTCAGATATTCCTGCCAAGCACCTCTGCAGGCACTCCTGTATTCAAGGCAGCGATCTGTACTACACAAAATATTTCATTTAAAGAAAAGAAAAAAAAAAAAAAGGGAAGTGAATACCTAAAGTAAAATGCTAACATCTCTGAGGATATTAAAGTTGGCTGCCAGTGTTATTGTAAAGCATTATTGAAGTTGCCCTGGCAGGCAGCTCCTCACACACACCCTGCACAGCCTTTCCCTGCAGGGAAAAGGGGAAAAGGCCTCTTTACAGGCTGGGGGGCTGCAGTGCTGGCTAAGAGTCCTCAAAGGAAAGGTTTGTCTAAAAAACATCTTCATCACTACCCCAGAACCCCCTGGGAGAGGTGGAGAGTGCCATATAAACACTGTTAAAAAAAATCCATACATACCAGAGTGGGTTTTTTTTTTTTTCCTGTATAACCCAAATCTCAGCTGTAAGACTCATTCTGACCATCTTATTGCTCAATTCTCTCAGAAAATGAAGTCCTGTTCCACTTGGTCATAATATGTTTTTTCCCCTCTCTCCTGGATTCATAAAATCCATTGCTTTAGAACAGCTCCCTCCTCCATGAATCCTCTGAAAATGCTGGGAGCCAGGATTTATTTGGAGAAGGCCCCAGTGAATCAGTGGAGGTGACTTTAGCTGCCTGTCCTCCTGCCATTCAGCACCTCAGAGAGAACCAGCACAAGAAGAAGAAAATATTAATGACTGGAAGGCACTGACACCACAGGACCAGTCCTGTCTGCTCTCATTTCCTCTGCTGCCAATAAGAGTGTGTTTTACTCACTGCACCAAAGTCTCCCTTTCAGGTAATCCTTCATCCAAAGCTCCCAGACCTTCTGCTGGCACTTTCCAGAGCCCAGAAGTGTTAAATCTGGTGTTCCAGCAGTTGCTGATATATCAATAGGAGTCATTGGACAGCTGTTCTTCCAGAGAAAGGAACAGATTTATCCCTATCTCCAGCTGACTGGGGAAAAAAAAAAAAAAGCTCATAAAATAAAATCTGCCAAGATAAAACTTGCTGGAAAAAGCAGCATTTCCACAGGGAATGGGTCACTCAGTGAGAGCCTGGAGCCCTGCAGCTGCTGGCAGAGCCCCTCCACACATGGTTCAATCCCCAAGCATCAGAGAGCCACAGGGAATGGTGAAGGACAACTGCTGGCTGCACTTCTCCCCAGAGGCAAATCAGGACGTGGGGAGGCTGTGCTGAGGCCAAGGGGAAGGAGCACTTGGCTGGGGCTGGGATCTGTTATTAAATGTGTGCTTTTGGCACGGGATGAACCCTCCCAGCTCCCTCGTGCTGCCAGGGCTCAGCCTGGCACACACAGAGCCTGGCACGCCCTGCAGCTGCCAAAAACACAGGAAAAGCACACACTTGTGCTGGGAATCACAGCTCCAACACCACCCCAGCACAGCCAGCATCAGCACAGTCCCTGAGCAGGGCTGCCCTGCAGCACCCAGATTTTTGGGAAACACGGGGAGCAGGGAGAGCAGCAGCTCCTGGTCACTGCAGGTGGGAAAGTGTGAAACCACTACAGAAAGTGAGAGAAGATGAGGATTATTCCAGCCCAGGCCCCCCCTGAGGGCAGCTCCTGTGCCAGATCACATCCAGTGCTGTTCCAAGAAGGAAGAGGTGAGTGGACCCAACCCTTGTCCCTTTCAGGAGCAGCACAAGTTGCAGCTTTGTCACTGCAATGTTGGGAAGTTGGATGCCCCCCTTGGTGGCCTGCAGGGTTGTTGACACTCCCCAGCACATCCCTCTCTGCTCCATCCCTCAGGGATTTGCCCTCCAGCTCACAGGATGAACCCACTGCATCCCCCTGCCCAGCTGCTGCTCCTGTGCCTCTGGCACATCCCATTGCTTGTCAACACGGATGGAGCAGGAAAATCCCCCAGAGACCCAGGCAGCCCCCCTGCCAAACAGTGCAGCAGCTCAGGGATCACACTTCTGCTTTCCACCCAGCTGCTTTCCACATTTTCCCTGCAGAACTCAGAGCCTGGGAGAAGGAAAGCCCTGCTGCTCTTGCTCCCACCCCCTGACCTGGCGTGGATTCCCGCCCACATTCCAGCACATGGAGCAGAGCTGCTGCCCAGCAAAAGAAATATTGCTGCTATTCTCCTCCTGACAATCCATTTGTGCCTTAATTAATAGCAGGGTTCCCATGGCAACTGCTTGTTTATAAGAGAAAAACTAAAGGCACCAGCAAATCCCAGTGTCAGTGAGCACAGGAGAAACACCGGGCATTGCAAAAATAAAACTTCTGCCTGGTGGGGTTGGCTTTTCCTCCTTGAGGAACATTCCTGCCCTCCCTTGGTCCTGCTGCCTTCCACCCTGCTGCAGTGGGAGCAGATAATCAGTTTCTGGCACTGATCTCTGGCTTTTGAGGGGGAAAAAGGGACACTTGAAGTTTGTCCCATCTCTGCTGAATGGCAGCTCCTAACGTGGAGGATGTGCAGGGCAGGACTGTGCTGGCCCCACCTGACTGGAATCCCTGAAGAGCTCAGAGATGGCTCCTTCAGCACATCAGAGGGGCTGGGCAGGGCTGGCCAAGATAATGGGAACCCCAAGGAGAGCAGGCTGTCAGAGGCAGGCATGTTAAATGCCAGAGCTCATTCCCAGGAACATCCTGCCAAACAAGCACCGGGGCCTTGCTGGAGCTGCAAGGACGTGTCTGGGTGAGGGTGTACAAGGTGTGAGCTGACAGAAGCTATCAGGCTGCCTTGGAGAGCTCAGCCCAGCTCCAGCTGCAGATTCACTGTGGCAATATCATGGATCCACATCTCCAGAGGGGAAGGAGGCTGCCCTGCACACGGCAGAGCTGTGGGATGACAAACAGCAGAAGTCCCAGCACTGGCAGCTTCAAAAGAAGCCAAAAAGGAGGGGGGAGAAGCACAAGCTCCCAGCTCCAGAGATGGATTACAGCCTGCAGTGCCCACTGAAAGCTGTCCAGAGGACAGGCAGCCTCACAGAGAAGGGCAACAGGGAAAGAAAGCACTGGAAAATAAAGCCATAAATTAATATTACCCAAGCCATAAAACAGCAGCCAGGCAAACATCACAGGGCAGGGACAAAGGCAGCTCATCACCCACATCAAACCTCACCAAAGGTCACTTTGCTGTCCTCCCCCTGCTCCTGTGCTACTTCTGCCTGTATTTATGGGGAAGCTTCTCCAAAAAAAACAAAACTCAGCTGAAAAGCTGAACTAAGCAGCAGGCCAGGTCTGGGCTCAACAGCTTCAACTCTCAATGTTTTCTCTAGCATGTGAACAAAAAAACAACCTCATCAATCAGTGCCTCTGCTAAGACAACTCCTTCCAAGCATCTCCTGGAGGGGAACACAACTGTCTATTGTTGATCTAATTTGTCTTTAATTACAAAAGTTACAGTAGGGCTGGGAGTGCTTTCCTAGCTGGGCCCTGAAGAGAAGGTTTGTAAACCCTGGTCTCCTGAGGTTTCTTTATTAAAAGGTTATTTCCCCCTGCACTCCTGAGAAGTGCAAGAGTGCATGCAGCTGGTTCACTCGAGAGGTCTTCTCCAACTGAGGGGGATCTAACAGCAAAAAACAGAAGGGGAAGAGGCCAGACAGTTCTGCTAATCCCCACAGAGAGAAAGGAAATCAAAGCAGACTGGCAGCAGCTCTGATTCTGCAGCCCTCACACGCTGGCAGAGCAATTTCCATCTCAGCTCACAGTGACTTGAGGAATCTGCCCAGCAGAGCAGCAGAAGTAAGGAGCAAGGAGCCCCAAGGAGGGAGGGAATGAGGCCAGCCTTGGGTCAGCACAGTGATGTCCACCAGTGGCACAAGCCCTGGAGCTCAGCAGGAGCAGCTCTTCAGGCTGTCACTGCAGGCAGGTGTTTGTTCCAAGGCTCACCCCGGAAAAATAGCGGGGTCACCTGAGACCCAGAGCAGGAGAGGTGTGTTTGAGACAGCCCCAGGACAGTCCCAGTGTCCAGGAGGCCCAGGCTGTGTGTGCTCAGTGATCCCCAGGCTCCTCATCAGTGCTCCCACTGCTCCTTCTGCAGTTGGAGGTGCCACAAGAGGAAACCTCAGGAGGTGGGGAAAGAGGGTTTGGGGTGTCAGGAGCTGGGCAGGGATTGCCTGAAAGAGCCCTCAGGACCACGTGAAGCAGGGTGAGGGCTCTCAGAAATGGAGGAAAGCAGGGGTGGACTGAAAGACAGGCAGCCCAGAAGGAGTGGGACTAATCTGGGCCACCAATGTGCACAAAAAACCAAACCACCACACCATAAAACTCCAACATCCACGTAAGAAACACGCCACACCTCGTGGGATAACACCTCCAACACAGAACTCCCCTGATTGCTGGGATCCTGCCAGCAGCAGGAGAAGTCAGATCCTTCTCCCACCTGCTTCCTAGGTGGGACAACCAACCTTTTCCCCTGGCCCAGGTGAAGGAGATGCTGCTCCCGATGCTCTGGGGCTCCGGCTCGGCCGCCTCGCCCTGCCAGGGCTGGGGCTGCAGCTCCAGGGGTTTGCTGCTGCTGCTGCTCTTCAAAGGCCTGATGTACTTGGGCAGCCCTTTGTAGAACCACGCCCCAGACCTCTTCCAGACCTGCCAGAGACACAGACAGGACAGCTTAAGCTGGGTTTTTACAGCAAGACAACACAGCCACCACCAAATGAGCTCCCCACCGAGTTCCCTCTGATCCCAAATTCCTCCCCGGGCCCTTGTCAGCCCAGATTCATCTCTGTCCTGCTTCCACAATGAAAAAAATCCCAGCTGTGAAGAAGCAGCAGGTGCAGGTTGAAGGAGGAGCATAGGGTGATGGCAGAAGTGCTGCCTGGTGCAGGACCCACAGCACAAGCTCATCTCACAGAGCAATCCAGGCCAAGCCAGATTGTGTAACGAGCTTGAAAACCCCAGAACAAGAACAACACTCAAATAACCTGAACCTGCAGCAGGAAATGGACCTCCAGCACTAAACTGTAATATCTGCTGTAAGAACAGCCTCTCCTCTCCAATTTAGCTTTAATGCAGCTTATGATGAAGGCACTCTATTAAGTGTATTTAATATAAAGCCTGCTGTAAGCCAGGGGAAGGGAGAAGGGTGGCAGCTCAGACAAGGAGAAATGGCCTCTTACAAACCTAATTCTTGTGTGCCTTCCAGCAGCCTGATAATGAGCTAATGACACAGCCAGGGCAAAAAATAAGTTAACATAGTAAAAATATCATTTTTTTTTTATTTCTTGCACTTCTGTTCAGAGTGTAGGAGATCATCACTGTTTCCACTCCAAGTTCCCAAAGCATTTTCATCATGATGGCAAGGGGGTGCAAATGCAGATATCCCTAATTGCAGCAATACATTTGCAATGTAGAGCTTAATCAAAGCAGAGGGCAGTGACAACACCTGACATCCAGGACCTGTTCTCAAAAAGCAGGACACCAGCAGCACCGTTACACTGATGGTTGCCTGGCTCCCAGTCCTGAGCCACCAAGAGAATGAGCTCAGATCTCTGTGTTTGGGGTCTTGAAAGCCAAGTGCAGGTGATCTGAATTCAGAGGGGGACCTGGCAATGTGGTTTTTAAGAAAAAAGAGCACCCAGCAGAAGAAAGCAGAGCACTGCTGTGACCCAGCACATGTGCAAGGGAGAGGCTCGTGCATGATTTGGAGCAGGATCTGCAAACCAGGAGGGGAGAGCATCCCACAGAGCTCCACCAACGTTTTTAAGCACCCAGCAGGAGGGTGAGTCTGCCATTCAGGCAAATCTGGGAAGCCAAATTCCCAAGGCTGCAAGTTGTTCCTCTGCAGAGGAGGTTTGGCAAGGCAGGACACCTCACCAGCTCCTTCCCTGCTGTGCCAGCAGCCAAAGTGACCCAGGAAGGCAAGGCACAGGCTGACACAGCTCCTGCTGTCCCTTCTGCTGGCACGTGGGGACTGCACAGCAGAGTGTGAACCAGCACATGGCAGTGCAGCACAGGGACCCTGCAGGAACAGGCTCTGCTTTCTGAGAATCAGGGGAATGCAGCAGGTTTTTGAAGGGTGGGACAGATATCTCTGCACAGAGCTGTAACTGCAGCTCAGGGACACATGGCCCCTGCAGGAGCTGCAGGATGGGCATGCCCAGGTCTCCCTGGAAGTTTTGGGAGCAGCTGCACCCACGAGGCACAGCGGGAGAACAGGAACAGGGTTGGAAATTGCCCATCCCTGACACACGCAGGGAATCTGGTGCACACACACACCTTCCCTGGATAAACTGCCAGGGAGGAAACAGCCCTCTGGTACAGGCACTCTCTGAACAGACCTTGCAACATCTGTAATTTAATTTGAAGCACTGGAGAGACCTATTATCTTCAGGCGAGCTCCAATTTAGACACACCATAAAACCAATCAGACACAGCACGGATGGCTGGAGCAAAGGCTGGTCACCCCCAGGTTCCTCACTGCCCCAGAGCAAGTCGTTACAGAAAGAGTTAATGACATAACACACCCAGCTCTGATGTGGTAACACCACTATAAAATCGATTCTCTGCATACATATTCCCTTTAAATTGGTGCTTCTAATAGAGTTGGGTCCTATTACGGCAGCAGCGAAATTGTTTTGAAATCAGCTCTCAAATAGCTGCAGCAAGATGATCTCCCCTGGATGGATTCAGTCCCTCTGCCCCTCCAGGTTTGCAGCACAGCCCATCCCAAAGGACACAGATCACACCCTGCTCTGCACATGGGGCAGTTTGAGCATCCTTGGATCATCCTTGGTCGATGTTGCTGACTGCTGTTGATGGCCAGAGTGGCCTGACAGCAAAGCCCTTGCTTGATTTTAAATTAATACATCTGTAACAGAGCCTTGAGGGTAAAATTCCTGTTTCTTAGCAGGAGTTTACTCTTGCCAAGGAAGGGAGGATGCTGCTCCCACCAGTTCACATTAAGGGGAAATTTATTCCCCACAGCAGTCTGAGTTTGGGTGGAGCTGGAATGCCACCAGGGAGAGGGACAGCCGTGGCCATGACAGATAAATGCCTTTTATAACCCTGATAATATTCCCATTAAAGCTCCATCAAGCCATCATTGCAGCCATGGAGTGACACATGCAGAAGCAGATGGGGATTTTATCGAGCATTTTCAAGTGCAGCCTGGAAATGGGACCTGACAGGGAATCACTGGGCCCTGGCGAGACCCATGTGGCTGCTCAAACTTCCCTGAGCATTACAAGTGCTAAAACAAACTCAAAACATTAGGACTTGCTGATAAAGAGGTGGATCACAGCTGAGGGAATCACAACAAACCCTTGCAGCCTCCCCAGCATCCTCCTCACCAAACCACATCCCCTAAACAGAGAAGCTTAGGAAAGATCTTTGCTGCAAAGCCACATTTTGCTCCACCACCTCCTGCTTGTGCCGTGCAGGAGCTGCTCCCATCCTGCAGCCCCTTTCCTCCACAGAAATCTGGGCTTGCTGAGAGGAAAACCACCACTCTTAGCTGACACCAACAGCAACACCAAACACGACAGCAATACCAAAAGGTGGGGAAGCAGCTTCCTGTGGGTTACAGCAAAGAAAAAAAGCGCCTGCAGGTGCAGCCACCCTGGGAGAGGACCTTGCTGGCATCCCCTGCCTGCAGCACATTCCCACACTCTGTCCCAGCTCCCCAGCACCGCTGGCAGCAGGGAAGGAGCCAGCACTCCTCAGCCTCGTTATTTGCATTCATCAGCCTCTCCATAACACAGAGATTTCCAATTACATTATTTACAGCAATCTGTTGTCGACTCCCACGTTCGGCACTCGAGGATGAAGGGAATTAAAAGGCAGTGAAATTACCATTGGGAGCTTTGTTTCCGGAATAGCAGAAATCCATCTCCCCCCTGACCCCGACGTTTCTCAAGCTGCCAGCGCCTGCCAGCCTTCAGCCATTTATCATCCCCCTTTCAATCAGGCCTCTTTTTTTTTTTTTCCCCCCCTCCACCCGTGGCTCTATTCTAGAGGACACTATTTTGAGCCTAACTACTCTCTCCACCCCCCCAAAATAATATGGCAGAGGGTATTGATGAGCTCTTTCAATTGCAAACAGGTGCACATGGCTCCGGTTCCATCCAGAGTCACCCAAAATAAACACCCCTCTCCAGCCCTGCGGTGTTTTGCCAGGAAATCGTCGTGCCAGGCAGGAATAACCCCAAGCTATGTGGCTTTCCAAGTGGTGGGAGTGGATGTGTGAAAAGGGAAGCCCCGGGGGCAAAAGGGGAGGAGGCGACTTCGTTCCTCCAGCGCAAAAAAAAAAAAATTAAATCTTTGCGTGGTTTATTGCGATAAACTGAGAAATGCAGCCAGCCTTGAAAATGCTGTGTAGTGGAGGAGAAGGAGTGAAAAGGAAAGTGAACAGAGAGGGCAAATTAAAACTTTTAACAGGTCCCTGGTAGCTGACACTCTCTTTCATGTTTGAGGGAGTATTAAAAAAAAAAAAAAAAAAAGCTCTCTCCTCCTACCCCACCGAAATTGCTTTCATTATCCCTACAATTCTGGATGTGTCAATTCAAATGTAAATGTGCACGAATGCTTCCAAGAGGATTTTAATTACAATGATAGCATCGCTAATTATGGATATATATATAAAATATATATATATAAAGGGGTAATTCGGGAAGGTGCTCTGCAGAATCTGGTGCTATCAGCCAAAATAAGGCTGTGAAGAGAGTGAAAGGGCTGGGCAGGGATTTGACAAAAGCCAGCAGGTCCCTTTTCCCCTTCAGGCCAGGGGGTGGCAGGCAGATTTGGGCCAGGCACAGCTAATTCAGCTGTCCCCAAGCCCCCGTGCCCTGCCAGAGGCCTGGCAGCAGGGAATGGTTCCAGCTGTGTATTTACCCACCAGAGCTGCTGCCAGGCAAGTTCTGCTGCTCTGGCAGCTGCTGCAACCAGCCCTTTGCAGGGCTGCAGGAGCTGCTCCCTTTTCTGTCCTACAATCTCATTTCCAGGGGGGTTTCACTGCAAACCTACAGCCAGGGCTGGAATTTGGGTCAGGGATCAGCATCTCTGAGCCCCCCAAGGGATTCTGACCCAGGGGGGATCAGCCCTCCCTCCACACTCTGTCTGCACAAAGGTGAAGAAGCAAGATCAGAGCCAAGAAAGGCACAAGGGGGAGGGAAGGGAGACCCTTGCCCTCAAAAGTGAATGTGAGAGTGGCTGAATTTAGTTCTACCCTTACTCTGCAGGAACACTGAACCACATCATCCCCAATTCCACTGCAAAAGAAAACACCCACAGAATCCTGGAAGAACAAAGGAGGGTTTTCCACAGCTCCCTCTGGGAAGAGCTGGGATGAGAGCCTCTGGAGCCGTGCAGGTGAGCTCTGTTTGATTTCAGGATAAATAAAAATATTGGGGGCTTGGGGGTGCCTGTGGCTCCTTGGGGCTGCTCCCTTTGCCTGCAGGAACATCCTGGCTCTGCAGGAACACAGAGCCTCACCCTGCACGTGCCTTGCTGCTGTGTTTGGGATGCTTGGGATGCAGCCAGAATCCCGGGAAGCAGCAGGCTCTGCCTCCTCCCTCCAGAAATAAGACGGAGCGTCAGAGAGCGACTCGCTCCTCGTCTCCGTGCAGCAAAAAAAAAAACAACCCAGAGGGGGTTTTCAAGGAAACAGAAAGCAGCAGAGTGGCTGGGGCTGGGATTCCCAGAGGGATCTGTGGGCACCAAGCACNNAGCAGCAGAGTGGCTGGGGCTGGGATTCCCAGAGGGATCTGTGGGCACCAAGCACTCCTCTCTGACTGGAAAAGCAATGGAAGACCCAGCTTGTTGCTCTGGTGTTTGTTTTGACCCATGCAGGGGGATTATTTAATCACAACCAAAGCCAGCACCAGTGTTGTCCCATGGGCACCACGGGTCACTAGACTTATGCTGGCTTCATTCCAGCCTGCAGGGATAAATCATAACACAGGAATAAGGGATGGAAGCAGGTGAGGGCAATGCCTGGTGCATGGGAATGTCCAACCCCACCATCCTGGGATCCTGCTGGGCCACATTTATTCTGATTTTCCTCAGCTTCCTCACCCAGGCTGACGTGCCCCGAGGCTTCTGCCAATTCTCAGTTACCCAAATGCCCCCAAAATAAAGGCAGGGCATGTGGGAAGACAGAGGGGATGTATGATTTGATGTCTGTGTGCCCACACTGTGACCCTTCCATCCTTCTCCTGTGCAGGGCACCAGCAGCAGCATAAATAAGAAAGGAGACAGACTTGAACCCACCTTAAAGGAAATTGAAAAATAAAGCAGGAGGTAAGGGTTGAGGGGCAAGTTGAGGCCATAATTTAGTCTAAAAAGGAAAGGTCCATCCATTTTCATCAGGGATGCACTTTGGCTGTATCTCAGGACTCACAGAGTGAGTGCTGAAGGTTATCACACCCTCACACTCTGGCCACACATAACACTGGACACATTAATATTCTCTGCCCAGTGACCAGGTTACTTCTTATTTTTTAAGAAATAGGAAAAAAAAAACGCCAAAGTGGTACTCACAGGGAGATTAAAAAAAGACAACAGAATAAAAGAAATAAAGCAAATTTTAGTCCCTGCATTTCCCCACAGAGCACAGAGAATACCTGCACCTGCCTCGCTCTCTATTTTGGGATCTCTATCTGGAATTCAAAACATCCAGATGATTCAGTGTATCAAATTGTTATCAAAATCCAGGGAGCTGCAATGCTCTCTTCCTGCCCTACCCACACTGCTACTGATAATTTAAAGACCAGCAGCATCCACCCTCATTTCACCTGGACATGGATTTTGAGGGTGCTCCCACACACAAAAAAAAAAAAAATCCCTCCATTGTAAAACCTAAGCAATGCAAAGTTTCCACAAGTAATTAAAAAAATATGTAATAAAAGTTCAACACCTCCAACACCTGCACAAACACTCTCACTACACTTCAAAAACTGATTTAGCAGAGCACCCCAGGTCGCACAGCTGGGTGCACTGGTCAGAAATAGCTGGACTGGATTGATGCTCAAGGACCACGAGCCAAAGCCCAAAATAAATTGATGGGAACAAGTGAAAATCCATCTGTAATCACAGAACAAATTCCCAGACTTCAGCACAGAGCAGCGAGCCCTGATGTTGGTGGATGCTGGCTGGCAGACAAGAATTGAGGCAGCCCATTACTTTTTTTTTTTTTCTTTTTTTTTTGCAGTGTAAAGTCAAGGATGAAGGATATAAAAATTTAGAGACCTGCATTAGAAGTCTCACACACTGGCAAGTTATGAGATTTTGCAGGCAGGGAGGAAAACAGATTTAAAGTCTGCAATCCTAGTTATTTTTAGTGGGACAAATACTGCACTTACGCTCTACATCTCTCAAGCTGTATTTTTTTAAAAAAAAACAGTTAGCCAAATTTATTTGCCACAGAGTGAGGAGGAGGGAGGGGGTGTAAGGGAACAATCTCTTTATGGCCAGAGCTAGAAAAAAAAATCCCACAAAGCCAGGCTCCAGGTGTGGTTTTTCCCCTTCACCTCCTCATAAAACAAAGTTGTGTGTTTGAGCCTGCCTGGCCTCCAGCCAAGCCTCCCAAATCCCATTTTCTGCCTTCCAAGGCACAGGGAAGAGCCCACACATGCTCTGCAGAGATTTAGGGTGGGCAGGTGGATGCTGCTGAGCCCCATCTCCCCACAGCTGTGTTTTACCTCTCTCTGCTCACTGCAGATCTTGCACAACCACAGAGGACGTTTCTGGGCTCCAACAGTTTCTATCCCACACTTGGTGCAAACTTTCTGAAACAAGGAGAGAGAAAAAAAAAGGAGAAAAAAGAAGAGGTGGTGTTAGCAGGTCCCCACAGACCTGGGGGAAGAGGAGGTTGAGAGGAAACAGCTCTGGTTTGTTTTCCTCAAAAAAAACTTAAACCATGGCACAATTTTTCCTGTTTTTCCTGGAGAACCACTGACTGCAGGAAGATGCTGCAGGTCTGTAAGGACACGAGACAAAGGCAAATCCACAGCACAGCCCTTGACTCCAGGGTGAGGAGAGAACTGGACAGGCCAAATCAAACCCCATCACCCACAGGGGCTATTTCCAGAGGGGCTTTTTTATTCCTCTAAATCCCAACCCCCAGTCTCTGTGGCGTGGAAAGCAGCTGTAACCAGGCACAAGTGCAAGGCTGGAAAGGTTCTCCTTCCTCCTCTCACTCACACTTGTTAAATCCCACATCTTCCCCTCCACCTCAGCACAATCTCCTTGATCTGTGGCTGTTTAGCAGGTGGGCATGGCCATGGTTACACACATTTCCTGAAGGTCTGAGGGTTCTGCACAGCCCTGTTTGCTGCACCAGGGAACTTTCAAGTCTCTGCTGGCATCCCAACCTGAGTCACACAATATTCCATAATGAAGCTGATGCCTATCAGCCCTGTCTTGCAGCTTGAGTGAGAAATTGGATGAATCTTTTGATCCTCACAGAGGAAAAGCCACTCACAAGAGGAGAGCAAAAGCTTGCTGAGATCTACATGAGGATTGGATGTCCCCAGATTCACATGTCCCCCACATCAGGCTGCTCCTGTGTCCAGGGATAAAGGTATCATCCTCTCCATCCCACTATTCCTGCCCTCATCCTCATCCTCCCAGAGAAATAATGAACAACCTGTTGAGTCTGCTGCATCAACCCTCAATACGGTGCTCCCCAAGCCAGGGGGGATTCTCAGATTCAATTTCAGACACCACCTAAAAGACCCCGAATTCTCCCTGCCCCAACCCCAAACCCGAGGGAGCAGCTCAGCCCGAAATGCCCTCCACGATCCCAATCCCACACGGATTGCACATTCAAACGCTCCCTCTAGTGGGAGTTCCCAAACGATTTCACTCCCAGCCATGAATTCTGAAAGAAGAAAACCCAAATTAAAACGGTGTTTTCCTCCTCTCCTTCTCCGCAGAGTACCTGGGAAACTGAGCATCACTCTCACAACCCCTGGGAAGAAGACATAAAAAATCAAGGGCATTAAATGCAGCCCCATTTCTCATTAAACACAAGACAAAGCACTTCCCTCTCCCACTCATCCTTCACCTTTTACACATGACATCAATCCCCTCCGCGTGGTAAATGGCACCTCGGGCTTTGTCTCACTCCTGCTATTGTTAACACATCTGCCTTTGCACACACCTTTGTCTTGCCACGATGCCTTTACTTCTGAGACAATAAAAACTAACACTCAAACCATTCCTTATAAAGCAGCAAGTGGCACTTAGAAGATCCATCAGGAATGCAGAACCTCTGTTCAGCAGGCTGAAGGTAAATTCTTTGCTGCTTTTCAGGTGCATCATTACAATTCCCGTTGTTGAATTAAATGTGCTGCAATGACACGGTAACAGAGCAGAGCCTGCCAGAAAAAAGATGAACTTTAAAAATCCATAATTCCCTGACAAATTGCTTGTTGCACACAGCACTCCATGAGTGATGGATAGCCCTGGACAAGAGGGAACAAGCAGTTCACTCTGTGCTCTCCTGAAGGGTTGGCTGTCCCCTCAGTTCACTCCACAACATTAAAAAGCAGAAGGGGAGAAGCCCAGGGCACACAGGCAGAATTGCCTTGGGCTAGCACAGAGCTGAAAAGTGCAGCCAGTCTGAAAGCAGCTGCAAAATGTACCCAGGAAAATCAGGATCTCACTTAAATCAACCTGGATATGAACGATGCTGAACTGCCCGACAGACTCCAGACAAAAAGGGAATAAACATTAAATAAAAAGAGAAAAGGAAAAAAACCCCCAGTTTTTCTCTGGGGTTTTCTGGTCGCAGCCCTCCCAGAGCCTCAAGCTCACACTCTCCCACCAGCTGAGGGTAACTCCTGCAAAGGGACAGGGCTGGGAAGTGTCTGAAGCAGCTTTTGCCTCCTCAGTCGTGCACAGGGTTCACAGGAAGTTGGTTAAAAAGCCCCGTGGCAACGTGACTTAGCTGGCTCCTGACAAGGTGAGAGCAGAACTGCCATGGGAAGGAAGCAGGAATAGAGCACATCCTGTTATTCCACATGCCTGAAACACAGGAAACAGCCACGAATCTCCTGCCTGCCACCCAACCCTTTATTCTCCACAATGCACAGAGACCAGGCTGCTCCCAGAGCTGCTCCCATTCAAAACCAGACCTTTCACTCCCCACTGCTGCTTCCTTCCACACCCCTTCCCTAAAAGCTGCTTCCCCCACGGTTTAGGATTCTCCAAGGTTTGTGTTTCCTTTCCTGGGCACTGCCTTTGAAGGAATCTCCTGCAAAACTCAAGTGATTTCTGCTGCAGTGGAAGAACCAGCTCTGCAGCAGAGCTCACAGCAGCCTGCTCTGCACGAGATCTGTGTCCCACAAAAGCCAGCAGGGCCACAGAAGGTTGTCCCCCACGGCCCAGCCACCAGCCCCTGGTAAAGCAGCAGGTTTTACTCAGTCAGGAACACTCCAGCTCTCAGCAAGGTGCTCCCACCTCAACGTGCTGAGATGAAGGAAGCCCCAGAGGTGAGTCCCCAGGGGAAGGTGGGCTTCAAGTGCAGGAGAACCAGCCTCCCAGCAGAGGCAGGATGAAGTGGTTGCCTTGGAGATCATCATCTCCACAGCAGTACAGATTAACCCCTCGGCTGTGGAGCCAGGAGCAGCAGGAATCATCCCTGGGGGGCTGGCAGAGCAGGGCTTTCCCTGTCCACAGCACACACAGCACAGGCAGTCCCTGAGGCTCAGGGCTGGGAAACTTTCACTGGTTTTGGAGCTTGAGGATGGACTTGAGTCCTCTTGCAAGGTGTCAGGGCAGACCTTGCTGTGGGCAGTAGCAAAGCTCACAGACTCTGCTGTGAGTTGTCTCTGCTGGCTGCACATTTACTCCTTGCCCCATGCTGGGAGATGCAGAGGGAGCTGGCACAGCCCATCCCAGCCCTGAGTGCAGCTCAGGCACTTTAGGATCCTGAGGAACCTCTTTTTACCCCCAGGCTGCAACAGAAAACTCCATGGTCTGACAGCACCAAGGAGAACAAAATAACTTAACCCTGCAGAGCTCTCCAGCTTCCAAGGGGCCTGGAGGTGCTTCCTGGAGAGTTCTGCTGCCAGGGACAGGCAAGTGTGACCAAACCCACCTTTTTGCAGTCCTGGCAGAAGACAGAGGAGCTGCCCAGCAGCCCCAGGGTCTCCCCACAGAGCAGGCACTGCGAGAGGCCGTTCCCCATGACATTCTTCCTCATGTTCTCCAGCCTCTCCACCAGGCGCCTGTGGGACAGAGGCACAGCAGAGGTCACAGCACGGCAGGGACAGCTTGGAGTGCTCAGACCAGGGCAAAAAACAGTGGCAAAGGGCAGAGGAGCTAAACCTGCCAAGCCTTCTCCATTTCCCCATCTCCCTGAAAGCAGCACTGACTTGCTCACATCCCATTAGGAGCAGGGAGGCCAGACTGAAGACCAAAATGAGCCAGGCTGAAGCCATCAGACCAAAATGAGCCTGGCTGTGGCACAGGAATGCCAAAGACTGCTCCCCTGCTCCATCCCACAGCCCATTTGGAAGGCAGGGAGCACATATGCACACACAAAGCCTGCAGCAGCAGGGCTGGGAGAGGGGAGGGAGGCAAGATGAGCAATTAGGATGCAGGGTGTGGAGAGCATGCAGAGCAAGGTTGCTCTGCCATGAGATCACTGCTTGGCAACCTTCAGGCCTCCATCTGCAGAGGGGGGACAGCAGCAGCCAGGCCATTTATCATCACCAGGAGGGAGCTGATAAATCCATGAATCCCACTCTCATTAGTGCTAATGTCCCATCCACTAGGGCCCTTTCCAAGGGCTGTTTGAAGGAGGTCCTGCCCGTGGTGGGGAGGTCAGGCTGCACAGCCAGACCCAGCCATCATTAGTGGATTTATGATCAACTTGGACTCAGGCACAAAAGAGCTCCTGGGAGTTAACAAAAGGCATTTCAGAGAATGCTCCACCACAGGAGCTGCAAGGGCAGCACTTGCTGCAGCTCCACCAGCAGCCACACAGCAGCAGTCAGGCCCTCAGGGTCACTGGCTGCAGCTGGGGTCTCCCATTTATCACAAAAGCATCGATGTCACTTCTCATTAGCCCTCACTAACGAGCTCTGCACGGGGAGCAGGGAAGCAGGAAGCTGGGCCTGCTGGACATGGGCTGGGAGTCCCTGGGGTTTCCTGTCTCATGAACACAAACACTACTGGGAAATGCTGCAGGGCTGCCCAGCTCCCCAGCTTGAAAGGCAGCAGATCACAGACAGAGCTCAGGCCAGGCCTGCAGCAGGACTGACAGCAAATGGGGACCTGCAGCAGCAAAGGGATGCCTGTAAATTAAATAATTCAAGCTAGCAAACCCCATCCAGAGGGCTCAGCCAGCTAGAACATAAACTCATTCTCTGCTCCAGGCAAAATCCCAGGGGCTTGGTGTGGACAAGGGAAAACCTGAGTGCACTGCCAGCAGTGATCCTGAGCCATCCTGCAACAGCCCTGGGCACAGCTCAGCATCTCCCCAGCCTCAGCACTGCCTGCATTTTCCAGGGACTCTGTCAGGGCTGCAGCCTCAGCCATCCCCAAGGCTCAGAGAAAGCATGAAAAGACTTTTAGAGAGAAGGAAAACATGACATCCTCCCCGATGGTCATTATCCCCAAACGAGCAGTGTGGGAGGGGCAAACTGAGCTAAGGGATGCTCTGAGTGATGGAGGCTGAGCTCAGGCAGCTGGGAGAGCCCCTCCTGCCTGTGCTGGCCTTTCCTGGGGAGGGGAGGGGACAAGGGACAAGGGACGTGGCCGTACCCAATGCGCTGCTGCTCCACCACGTCCAACTTCTCTGCCTTGTGGATGACTCCCAGGATGACCTCGAGCTCCTTGGGGCTCAGGGCCTGCATCTTCCTCTGCTTCTCAGTCTGGAATGTGTGCACCGACCAGCCCGTCTGCAGCCTGGGGGAGGGGATGGAGGGCAGGGCTCAGCTGGGAAAGGGAAACACAAAACCCCCTGCCCTGCCCCACACTGAAACTGCCCAGGGCACTCAGACCCACCTCAGCCTCCCATCAGGGAAATCTGTTCCATGAGCAAAGCAGGAGTCTCCTCTCACTGACCACATTCCCACATCATCCCCCCCAGTAGCACAGTGTTGTGCTGTCTCTCCCTGCCCACCTCACCTCCCTTTCTGCTCCTGTTTGTGTTTCCCCACTCCAAGCCCCCATTCCTGTTTGTCCATAACCACCCCCGGGGTTTGCCCTCCTGGGGATTCCCTCACAGAGATGGGGGCTGGCTGATGCCAGGCACCACAAAAGCCAAGAGCAAACTCCCAAACACAGAGATCACCTGCACCCTCCTCCCTCCAAGATCCCACATCCCTGACTCCCTCAGTTCAAACACACAGATTCTGGGGAATGCCTAGAAATGTAAATTTGGCAACATCATCCCTTGATCTAGCCCAGGTTCACACAAGGACTTCAGCAAACCCTCTGTGCCTCACATGCAGCAGCTGATGTCTCTCCTTGGCTCACTTGGCGACAGGCAGGAGCTTTCACAGCTCAATTAATTAATTACCATTCAGGAGAGGTTTGGAGGTCACTGGATAAAGTTATGGCTGCGAGGAGAATGCACTCTTGGGCACCACTGTCTTGCTGAGGCTTTCTGCAGGCTGGGGGAGTGGCAGTGGAGTGCACTGCTCCCAGCCAGGCAGTGCACCCTCAAAACATGGGGTGTTCCCCTATTTTCTAACCCTCTGCAGCAGCTGAGCCCAGGGGTTCAGACAACAGCAGAGGTGGCATGGTCCCAGCTGCCAGGGAGTGAGAGCATCCAAGAAAAATGCACTTCTAGTGCTTTGACTCATCCCCATCCTCTTAGTCTTTAGGTTATGCAGTAATTTTAACTTCAGGGGAGGGCGAGAACTGAAGACAAGTCCCTAAAACAAAAGGGTGCTGGCAGCTGGGGGATGCCATCAATTGTATTTAGGGTGCTGCAGAGATCTGAGGCTGCCTCCAACCCTTCTTTTCACCCAGGGGAGGGCTGTGGGATGGACTCCCAGGGGTGCAGAATGAGGCCAAGAGCTCAGTGCTCCACAGAGACAGCAGGAAAGCTGTCAGGGCCGAGCTGAGGGAGGAAGGGGAGGAGGAGGAGGAGGGTGGGGAGGACTCACTTGGCTCGCAGGGCCAGCTGCCGGTCGTTGGGGCAAACCCAGGGGCCCGTCCCGCTGCCAAAAATCATGTCAGCCATGGCCCCAAGCCTGGGGAGGGGTGGGGTGGCAGGGCTCACACCTGGAAGAAGCAAACAGCAGCCACACCTGCAGCAAAGCAAACAGAGGTGATCTGCCAGAGTCACTCACGGTGGGAGCAGCCAGACTCTCACCCACAGACAGTGATAAAAACATACCATCACCTTCATAAAATACAAGCCAATAAATACCTTCAGATACCTTGAAGGCAAGGCTGGAAGTTTAGATTTTATGGTATACTCTTAAAAAGAAAAGCAAAAGAAAAAAAAAAAAAAAAAGCCAGACACTCATTGTCAGTCCTGATTTTTCATTTCAAACTAGAGAAAAGCGTTGTCTGTGAGAATAACCTCTGCCTCCCCACCTCCAGAGCCCCAGTGCTGCAGTTCTGACAGAGAAAGCCACTCTAAAGGACACAAAGAAGCTACAGTTGCCTTTTTTTTAACCTCTTAATGGGGTAACAAACAAAAACCCACGCAGCAATCAGCATGAATAGTGGCAAGTCATTTCCTTCATTAAAACTGCCTCCATAATAGCCTGATATTTATAACTCCAGCCTACAATAGCAGCTTGTTTGCATTCTCTGATGCTCAAGACAGCACCTCTTGCAGCAGATCTCCTGCTGGGGCTCCTGGCCCCGGCATGGCCACACCAGTGATTCCTTGTGCTCAGTGGAAATTCCACTGAACTGATCAGAGAAGGCAGCAAGAACCAACCTCCAGATGCTCATGGGAGAAACATCCCCTGAAGAGACTCTGCAGCTGAGCAGTTCTGAGCCCTGCCAGCAGCTCAGGTGAATGGAAAGCACCAAGGGACAGGCACAGCCAAAAGATTTCAGTGGATGCTAAACCAGACTTGATGTGGGGAGCTTTTAACCAGCTGGATTTGCTCTCCAGCAGAGCAAGTGTCTCACAAGCCCTGATGCATAAATTCCCAGGTATTAATGCCTGTCCCCAGCACAGACACTTGCCAGCTTTGAAACCATACCTGCTGGGCAGAGATAACATGTTTAATGCTGGCTGGCAAGCAGAAATCAGCTCCAATGGCAGGCAAGGTGTATCACCTGCCAACTGTGCTGGAGTTCCCAAGAAAACACTTTTTCCAGCCTCAGTCCCCAGCAGTGCTGTGCCTACCCCTGCTATCTGCTGCTGCCACACTGAGCTCTGTGCTGCTGTGCCAGGCACAGCCCTGATGGCCTTGGCCCCCTCACCCAGAGCTTGTGCACATCAACTCTCCCTGCTGTGCTGAGCTCACACATCCCCCAGCACAGAAACACCGAGCTGTGGCAGAGAGCTGGCAGCTCCCTCCTGCCAAACCCCACCTCAGCCCTCAGAGCCAAACCAGTTACTAACAATGATCCAGTTCTCTCCTCTCTGGCCATCCCAGCCTGAAAATGCAGTGCTTACAGCAGGCTGGAGGGGAGAAGGGAAATTCCACACGGGTTTCTTTCAGTGCAAGGAGAAACGTGTGTAAAACTGCCTCAGCACAGTCTGACTTCAGCAAAGTGAGGCATGGAGGAGATGCAGGAAACAGGGCTGGGGCAGGAAGGACAGACAGAAGTACCACACATGACTTTTTAAACCTTTTACCACTTTCAAAGTGATTTTTTGAAAGAGACCGTTCCCTAGAAGAAAACCTTGAACCCTGCTCAGTGCCACACACTGGGCTTGCATTTCCATTCAGCCCCAGAACTCCTCCTGCTCCTTTAATCTTCCTCCCAGTCTCAGGCAAGGAGAGAACACAGAGAACACCTTCCCCACACACATCCCACAGCGTTCACACACAGGGGAGCAATCAGGCATGAACAGCAAAGGGACACAGAGGCTCCCACCCTCAGGCCTGAGCTACAAGCAGAGAAGAGCTACAGTTGGACACAGAATGTCTGACCTGGGATTTTCCAGAGATTTCCCAAGCCTGTGATGTGTGGTTACAGGATTATGTGCACATGAAGTCCCCCCAACACAAAGGCATATATTAAATTACTCTTCAGCTGCACAGTGGATTCCTCCCTCCCACTCAGGAACACCTGAAGAATAGCACAGCCCACACTCTGTGTCCATGCAGGGCTCCAGGCAAGCAGCCTGGGGTGGCTGGGGGTGTCTTTGGAATAAAAAACTGGAGCTGAGCCCCACAGCACAGCCAGGCCAGAGGAGTTTGCTTTGCCAGCAGCCCTGGAAAGCTGTGCTGGAAGCATCTGCCCCTCCTCAGCAGAGCTTTATCTGCTCTACCAGAGCTGAAGGCAAGTCAGAACAGAGCACATGAGCTGAGCATTTTTCTCAGGAGAGGCTTAAAGGCATTCTCCAGCCTCACAGCACAGTGAGCTTTGCTCAGCGTGACTGAACAAAAACAAGCAATGTCATGGTCTTTTGCCTCCTGTTACTCAGCACACGCTTTCTGTCCTCCACCCTTCCCTGAGCAGCGTCTGCAGAGAGAGAAGGCAAACAAAACAAAAGCCTAAAGAGCCACCAGATCCCAAAAGAGTCTTCAGAGAGATTATTCCTTGAAATATTTACAGGAGTGGTTTTTTCTCTCTTTCCATCTCCTCTGCTGGGAGCTGCTGGCTTTGCACCTCTGGAAAAAGCCTGCTGGGGACACAGCTTGGAGAAAGAAACAGGAATGGGACTGCAGGGCATGGTCTGCTGGGGGAAAAGCAGGGCTGGAGGGAGAGGACTGTCTCTCATGGGCATGGGAATGATGCCAGGGGAGTGAAAGGCATCTTCCCTCTTATCTCAGTACAGGACAAGAAGTGCAGGGAAATCAGAAACACCCAGATAGCAAAACCACACCAGCCTGGGGAGTTGTTTCCATGGGCTGTGGTGAAACATCCCCTTCAAAGTCTTGCATTTTCTCTCAAAATTACTCCAGTTAGCACCAAGCCATGCCCTTCCTCTCCTCTCAACAAACTAATGAAGGGTAGAAGCAGCCAGTTTCTACCAGAGAGAGAGCAGGAGAAACCCACAGCTCTTGGCCCACCCTGCACACAGGGTGACAGCAAAGCACCAGCACTTTGTGGTACAGAAAAACCTCCCACTTCAAGCTCCTGCTTTTTACCCGAATTCAGAATTAAAAGGGGAGCTCTTATCGATATTCTATGACCTGCTTTAAAACCACTCCACCCGCTCATTCCTTTCCTGTGATGGAGGAAGTCATGTGAGACCAAAACCTCATTAAATCTGAGTCCACCTGGCTGCCCTTGGCACAGAAGCACAGGGGAGGAGCACTGCCCTGCAGGGCTGACCCTTCCTGTGGGGCCAGGAGCCTCCTGGGGGATGCAGAACCCAGCACATCCCTGCCTGCAGCTCTGATGTGGCTCTGCCTCTGCTGCCTCCACGATAAGAGTTGTACTCTGGCAACCAGAAGTGACTTCAATCTGTGACTCCAATCTGGGGGGGAGAAGCCTTCCAGTGGGGCCTGGGTGAAGGGAACAGTGGCAGGCAGACACAGCCCCTGGACATGCTGCCCTTCAAAGAATTTCTGAGAAAGGAGCCAGGTTTTTTCAGCAGAACATCAACATGAGCATCGTGTATTTTACCTCAATAACTGAGCACAGACACAGCAGGTCACACCTGCCACCTCCCCAGCTGCCAAGAGCACATGCTTAAAGAAGAATATAACAGCAAAGCACAACACAGCAACACTTATCCAGAACACCCTCCCAGCCCCCAGAGATTCCTGGATCATGCAATGCCTGACCCAGCCTGCAGCTCTGCATTTAACACCCTCAACATTTCCCTGTCCCAAATTTACCAGCTTGCTTTTTCAGCATCATCTCACCATACCAAGCCCACTCCCCACTCATCCACCTCAGACATTTTGACTTCACCAAAGTTAAAACTGAAGGGTCTTACTGACACTGAGGCAGTCCTGGCAGCAGAAAAACCTCCTCCTGCAGTGACAGCACAGCCTGAGCTGGGCTTGTTACAGGTGCCCACAAAGCATCAATTCCTCAGAGCCTTGCACAGACAAAATAAGTCCTACACAGCCCCACGAGGAGGCCTCCAGTCAGCTTTCATTTGCCTGGTTATTTCAGCTGAGCAGCTCGTGTCTAGATTAACTTGTTTTCATAGGAAATTAATTAGACTATTTTTTTTTTAAATACCTTATTTTACAAAAAAAAAAAATCAAAATTAAAACAGCTTGGCTAGAGCCAAGCTCCCAATTCCCAAACCTCGCTGTGCCGAGGTGTAATTACCTCAACCTGCTCGCAGGGCATCACCTCCCCCAGGATTCCCAAGTACCTGCTGGCCCGTGTTTTCCCTTCTGGCGGCTGCTCCCTCAAAGAAATCGGTGTAATCAACTGCCTGCTCCGCACGCCAGACCCCATTATCCCTGGGAAACCTTGGCAACTGAGGGAGTGTTTGCTGGTGTTGCCATGACAGAGGGTAAATGAGCGGCGGGGAATTGATAAGGTTAACCCAGCCCACCAGCCGGGCCCTTCCCCTCCCAGCCCCGGCAGGATGGTTCTTTGCTGCAGACACCGCTCTTCCCCTCGTGTTTTAAAGCCTCCCAGGCGTATTTCAAAGCTGTTTTGAAGTGGCACAAGAGCCTTGGGGTGCTGTAGGAGCGTGGCAGGGGGTGCACGGTTGGCTTTGAAGGTCTGGCCAAGTCTCGGAGCCAGAGCAAGGCTGGATCAGGGCTTTAGGGAAGTTTTTTTTCTCACACACGAACCCCTTTGAACTGCTCGTTCACGCCCACATCCAGCAGTTCATCAGCCCCTTCAGCAGGAGCCTGCTGTGGGCACCGATAAAATGATGTAAATTGATTTTATAAGGGCTAAGCAGGCAGGAGGCAGGAGACGTGTCAGGCAGAGAGACACCTGGGCACGGTTGAGGAAGAGAAAATTCGTTTTCTGGTCTGAAAACAGAATTTTGCCATTCCTTACAAACCCCCAGCAGCAGATGGAGAGCCAAGAGAGACACAGGGAACACAATGTGGTCAGACCTGACTTGTGAGCTCTGCAGCCCGGGCCAAAACAGTGTCCAAATAAACAGCACAAAGCTTTGGCAGGCTTGGGGACAACCACTGAAGGACCCAATCTGACTTTGCTCAGTCTGTCTCCCCATGAAAGCTCAATCTGAGCAGCACCAGTGCTGGCAAAATGGGACAACCTCATTCAGATCCTCGTTCTAGTTGGCCCAGCCCAAATTAGTTAAACACCGACCAGGAGGTGTCCTTGTGTGAAAGGCCAAGCTGGTACAGAAGTGGGTGAGGATGAGGTTTGGAGGGGAAAACCAAGAAGTTTCCTTCCCACCAGAGCTGCTTCCCAATCCCAGCAGCAGCAACAAGAAGCCAACCTGCTTTTAAGATGGACCTTATAAAGAGTTTTTTTAAAAGGTGCATGGCAGTGCTGTGAGTGGGGAGATTACATCAGCTCTGCAGGAAAGCTGACATCCAGCACCAACAATCCTTTATTAACGAGAGGCACTCGTTAGTGTGGCTACTTGAGATACGGTGAGCTGTAAAAAAACCCAAAAAAACTCCAGGTTTTGCCAAAGCAAAGCAGCCTCCTGGTGCCCCAGATGCCCTCGATGCCGAGGAGGAAAGCCAGCACTGTTTCACCTGCCAAGGTGTATCTTTATTTATCAGACTTTGGACCCATTTCCTCCTGATCCCCAGCCAGGCAGGTGCGTTATGCAAAGTGAATAATTCATGAAGACAGCAGGCTCGCTCTGACTCGAGTTCCGGGGCAGGTTAATCTGGCGTAGGCCTGGGAGAAGCAAATTAGTATCTAAATGGCCAATTAGAGAAAACTCATTTCGCTATTCTGATATGCTAAAAAGATCGGGAGGGCTGAGGCTGGAGGCTGGCGTGTGGCACCTCCCAGAGAAGCATCAGGTTTCTTAGAAAGAATTGGACAAGGGAAGCGCTGAGCACAAGCCAGTGTTTGTCAAGGAATCCCGTGCAGGAGAAGAGGCACATGCCAGGCTGCTCCACGGGTAACCTCCAGTGAACCAGGAAAAGAGCAGCTCGTGGCCAGGGAAGAAACTCCGCTGAGCAGCCAGGCCTTGCCAAAAAACTCCCTCTCCTCTGAGCCACAGGCCTGCCAGCACATCTGGAGGATGGAACAACTTTTTGCAGCATCCTTAAGGCATAATTCTGGTTTTAGGCGTCCTTTGAGCAACACCATAAACGCGGCCACTCCACGGCTTTTATCACCCTGGAGGTGGTTGCTACGAGCAGAAAGCAAGCCGTGGACTTTGACCAGGTGCTGGAGAGCACCTGAACCAACCTGCAGCACCCCAAAACCTGTGCCGAGGGTGGGCACAGCACGTCGCTGTGACCTGCACATCCAACACCATCACCCCGGAGTGTCAGAGCGCCCAAAATCAGCGACAATCCTCCCTCCCACAGCCACACGTGGCTTCTCCCCCCTCACAACCTGCACAAGCAGCTCCCAAAAGCAGGACGTGGCTGGGAACTTTTGCACATCGCTTTCACCTCCCACATGCGGCTCGTTTTGCCGCTTCCAGTTAATTCCCTCCAGGAGCCTGAACCCCGCCGAAATTCACGGAAGGGCTGGGGGTGGGAAGGGACTTGCGGAGCTCAGTCCAGCCCCGGGGCAGGCTCACAGGACACAGCTCCCAGCCGCTCCCGGAGCCTTTCAGGGAACTCTCCCACCCGTGGAGGCCCGGCTGTGGGTGCCCCGAACCCCTCCGAGCTCCTCCCCATTCCCAGAACCCACAAATCCCGGCCACGACTCTTTTCCTACATGTGCCCGACAGCCGGGGCGTGTCAGGCGCTGAAACTCAGCTCAAACTCCGCCCGGAACGCCCCGAACCGAGCTGAGTTAGGCTGAGTTGAGCCGAGCAAAGCTGACCCCGCACCCACCTGAGCTCCGGCCTCGCTCGCGGCCGCTCCGGCGGGACGAGGCGGAAACGGAGCCGCACCTGCGCCCGCCCCCGCCCGCCCTCCGCGCTCCCGCCTGGAGCCGCAGCCGGCAGCGAGCGGCCCCGAGCGGCGCCGGGCACCGCCAGATGTGCGGTGGGAATGGCGGGTGGGGATGTGGGCACAGCCAGATGTGACAGGGAGGGGATGTGGGCACAGCCAGATGTGACAGGGAGGGATGTGGGCACAGCCAAGTGTGGATAGAGAGGGGTTGGAGGGATGTGGGTACAGCCAGATGTGGACGGGGAGCGGCTGGAGGGGATGTGGGCACAGCCAGATGTGACAGGGAGGGGATGTGGGCACAGCCAAGTGTGGATAGAGAGGGGTTGGAGGGATGTGGGTATAGCCAGATGTGCGCTGGGAGCGTCGGGAGGGGATGTGGGCACAGCCAGATGTGACAGGGAGGAGATGTGGGGTTCAGCCAGATGTGCGCTGGAGCGGCCGGAGGGGATATGGGTATAGCCCGATGAGCTGGGAATGGCTGGAAGGGATGTGGGTACAGCCAGATGTGGCAGGGAATGATGTGGGCACAGCCAGATGTGCGCTGGGAGCGGCTGGAGGGGATGTGGGTATAGCCAGATGAGTTGGGAATGGCTGGAAGGGATGTGGGCACAGCCAGATGTGGACAGGGAGTGACTGGAGGGGATGGGGGTACAGCCAGATGTGGACAGGGAGCGACTGGAGGGGATGTGGGTACAGCCAGATGTGCCCCAGGACCTGTGTGAGGCTCCAGGCACTGCCAGATGTTCACCAGGAGCAGAACAGGGCTGTGGGCACAGCCAGATGTTCTCCAGGTGAGGCTAACGGGGATGTGGGCACAGCCAGATGTGCTCCAGGACCTTTTCTGGGCTGTGGGCACGGCCAGATGTGCGTCCCAAAACAGGGTAAGAACCCACAGGAAAAACACACCCAGCTATAAACAAGGAAAGGCGGTACCAAAACAAACCCCAAAAATACCAGAAACAAAAATTTCCCAAAACAATAACAACAAAAACCTCCACCCAAAACAGAAACAAAACAAACAAAACAACCCAACCAAACAAACCACAAACCCGCACAAACAAAAAAAAACCTCCCTACAACAACTGAAAAAGCCAAAGAAAAACAAAAACCCAAACCAATCCAAAATCCACACAAGAAACAAACAAAAACCTAACCCCCAAAAAAACTTTGCAGGGGTTTAAAAAAACTGTTCACACCAAGAAGAGAACAAGGTCACTTGACAGGCCTGGCACAACCACGGGGGCTCAGACCTTTTAAAACTGAAGGACCCAAACCTCCTGAGCAATCCCAATAACAGACATTTGCTGGTAACAGCAGCAAAGTTTGGGTTTGTGAAGGGACAGCCTGAGATCCTATGCTGAGTCACAGGAACACAATTATTCCTTTGCACTAGAACACAGCAATTTGGGCTCATTTCTGTCTAAATGTCCAGTGGATGCTGTGAGTAAATTTGCCATGTGGCAGGAAGGGATGAGGGGGGTAGAAATGAGAGAGGGAAAAGAGAAAGGAAGAGAAAATAAATTGTGTTTCTACTGCCCATTCAGAGCTGGCTCTTGAGGAATCTGGAGCCTCTGCAAAACCTTTCACCTCCACACATCCACCAGCCCTCAGGATAAGCTGAGGGACCCTCAGCCACCTTTTCCCTGAATCAAGTTCAAGTCTAAGCACATCTTTTTCTTTTGGTTTTTCTTTCGGTTTTTTCTTTTCAGGCAACTGTTGAAAAATACATCAGAGGAAGCATTTTTGCATGAACACAGAGCGTGCAGTTCTGTGGAGGAAAACACTTGATGATGACATTTCACACCGGGGTAGTTCTTCCACACAGTCAATAATATAAATAAATTAAACACACGGTTCAGCCAACTTCAGAAGAAAGATAAATTGCCTAATTTAACCAGCTGTGCTGGCAGGGAAATGACACACATCTCAGTGCCTGCATCCATCCTGCTGTTGAATTTGCTTGTCAGGATCCCCACAGATGCTTCGGGGTCTGCCAGGCTGGGTCTGGGCAGCCGGGGGCCACAGGGAATAAATATGATTTCACATTAAAGAATTTTAAGGGCTAAATACAGGTTTTATCTTTGATAGCACGGAGTCAATTTTTAATAGACTCGTTTTTCAGAAGGCAGGCACTTCCAGTTCCCACCCAAAGAACCCTTCAAAGTCTCTCTTTCATCAATGATGGGTTTCGCTGAATTATTCACCAGATCGCAGCTGCCGGAGATTTTAAATATCCCCGTGACAAGGACAATGAGGGATAACAACCTCCTCCTGCTGCCTCACCAGTGCTGCTGGCTGTGGGTGCCCTGAGCTGATCCCTTCTCCTCACAGGGAGCCTCTCCTGTGCCACCCCATTGCTCAAGGAATGGAAAACAAAGAGCAGCTTTTTGGGGAGGTTGAATCCGTGGGTGTGGTGTCCTGCAGAGGAATCACAGGTGCTCAAAAGCAGCTTGGTACAGCAGAATAATACAAGCTGGAACAATCCTGGAGTGCTCCAGGAGGTGATTCCCAGTTTGGACACTGGGCTGGTGAACACCAGGAGGTGAAAGTGGCTGGATCCTTATTTTTGAAGGACTATTTCCCAGGAAAGCTGGCAAGGAGCTGTCTGGCACTGCTTCCCCACCCTCCTGACTGCCCCAGCTCAGTTCAGCTGCTTCACAATTCACAGCAATAAGTCCAGGGCTTTTCTCCAAGCTGTTGCTCTGATTGCAATCCTCTGATTCAATCTGTGTTCGTCCCTCTAATTACCTCTCCTTAATAAAATGTCAATGATTCCCTCCCTAATCTGAACCAAAAAAGTCTGGTTTGCAGAGCACACCTGCTCAAGGGTGCACAAGACAAAGCAAACGCTGGAAGAATATTGATGCTTCATAGCAAAACCTTCTTCTTTTTAAACCTGTTTTGAAGAAAAAAATCCCGATTCTGATCCACATTTTGCTTGCATGGCCAAGGCTCAGGTCTAATTCTGCTTTCCTTTTAATTTCTCCTGTTCACTTTGAGCCTGCAGCACCCACAACATCAATTCACAAGGCTTCCTTGGTAGCCCATGTGTAGATCCATACACAATTTCTGTGCCTCTGTGGCACAGGACTTGGGAATAAACTGGGAAAATTAGAGAAAATTCTCAGTGTAGCTGTATTCGAAGTCAAAAAGTGCACCAGGATTTGCCTGGGGATGGGTTACCCTTTCAGGATAACCTAATTTGGTGCCAGGGGGCACCTCAACTCCCAGCTCCCTGCAGCAGTTGATCAACCAGGACAACACTGGTCCTACCTGTGCTGGCATTCCAGGGAAAAGCTGTCAGAAGATGATTTTCTTTACAGGCAGCTCAGGCCAGCAGCTCCCACTGGGCTCTAATTCTGGCTGCCGAGTCAGGTTTTATCATAATAAAATTAACAACAACCACCACTTGTCATTAGCAACAAGTAATCCCCTTCCCTCAGCTGCTCTCCAAAAATACCACTCTCCCTTCCCAGTCTGGATGAATTATTTACACCCCATCACTGCTGCTGCCGTTTTCCTTGTCTTCTGTCCTGTGTCACCTTCCCTTTTAAACCCAGGCAGCCTTTGGGGACCTTGTGGCTGCTGTCCAGCATCAGCAATCACCATCACTGCCAGCCCCTGCTGCTGCTGCTGCCTGGCCATGAGACCATGGGTGGGAGCAGGAGCCTGATGCCACCACCTGTCCCAGTGCCACCACCTGTCCCAGTGCCACCACCAGCGTCACATCTGAACGGATCAGGAGCAAAGAGCAAGGCAGGGAGGAGGAGAAAGCACCCAGAAAGGATTAAACCATGTTATTCCCAGGGAGAGGACGAGTAAGGGGAGCTCAGCAGCTGTTCCTGGAGTTCTGAGGAATGATTTTCACCTCTGGAGGAGGTGTGCTCACCTCCCTTGCTGTGAGGGTCTTACAGCTCTTCCCACCAACACGCAGCAGCAAGGGCAGGACTGCACCAGCCCCAAAAACCTCTCAGAGATATCAGAAACTGTGCTTTCATTGCTCTGGTAGGAGTAAAGGTGCAGAGGGAGGGAAAGGAAAAGGCAAAATGGGCAAGAGGAAGGGAAACGGGAGGGGGGGAAGGAAAGGACAGACGAGTTTCCCTCAGCACCTGGATTTCCAGGGCTGAGGTGTCGTGGAGAGGCTGGGAACTGCTCTCCCTGCGAGGATTTGGGGTTTGGTGCTTCTTCCCCTGCAAACCCTGCAGCGCCTCGGGGCTGCACTGCTGGGGACAAGGGAAGGGACAAGGGACAAGCACAGCTCAGCACCTGCACACGCAGGGGACAAGGGCAGGGCAGCTTTTCCCAATAACCAGGAGGCAAGTCCAGGCTTGTCCCCGTGCCCGCGCTGCCCTGGAGACCTCGGGAAGGGAAGAGAGGAGGGAAGAAGCTGGGATGGAGGGGAAAAGGCTGCAGGGAGGAGAGGAGAAGGGAGAAGGTGAGGAGGAGGAGGAGGGAAAGGGGTGAGGGGAGATGGAGGGAAGGAAGATGCAGAGGGGTCACAGACGGGAGGGAGAGCTGCTGAATTTCCTTGCTCTGCTCCCTGCCAGGCCATTCCAGGGCCATTCCCCTTGGGCAGCAGAGGGAGCTGGGCAGGAGGCAGCAGGATCCCCCTTCAGCACCCGGCACGAAGCCACCACGGAGAAAGAAGCCACCACGCAGGAGTGCCACCACTGCCACCACCACTGCCAGCACGAGGGCGGGTGAGAAAAAAACGGCTTTTCCCAGGAAACCACCGATGGCGCTTTGAAAACTTACCCTGAGCCGTTTATACACGGATTTTCCTCTGTAGCTACAGATTTATCCCAGGGATGGAGCACGTGTAACTACAGCGAGTAAGCAGTAGGAGGCATAAGGCACCTGCCAGGGAGTAGAGAATTCCACAAACTGCCCGGGATTTGGGATGCTGTTAATATTTAGTGGATATTTAAATATGCACCCTTCCACTGGTGTGGGTTACAGCACTGATCTGTCAGTGGGGGTGAAGGGGTGGTAAAACTACAGAAACGGAAGGGTGATTTCCAAAAATTTTCTGTGTAAAGGAATATTTCCATTCATTTTCACTATCTTAGTAAAAAAAGTGCCTGAAAGTTTCCAGAAATCACACTATTAAAAAAAATAAAATCACATAGCTCACTGTATTAATGGATGACAGCTTGAAAAAAAAAATCCCCAACATCTCAGAATCAATTTCCTGCTTAAATTGAGTCAGGCAAACCCAGTGAACTTGATGCCAGTGCAGAAGTGCTATTAATGCATTAACAGCTTCAATAAATACATTTCACAGGTGTGACAATCCCTATGTCGGCCAATCGGAAAAATATCTATTTCCTACTTAAAAATAAGATTTTTGGGTCATTACTATTTTTCCTGTAGACTTGGGGTTTTATTAAGGCATGGCAAGCAGTTTCCTCATTTTATTTTTGTTTTATGAATTAAGCAGGAAAGCCTCAGAGGCGACAAGTACCTTTTTTTTTTTTGCTAACAGCATTTATCATTTTGACAGAAAAACAGCACCACAAAAGCAGAAAGCAACGGGCCCACTCCCCTCCAGCACTTCAAATCCCAACTCCTGGGAGGAACCCTGGCTCAGCCCAAAGCACTGCAGAGGGGAATCAGGAAGATGCAAAAATAAACAAGGCTTGCAGCATTTTGGGTCGGAGTGGGGCAGAGGAAAATCTCTGTGCTCAGCTGAGTAAAAGCCTCCGCTGGGATGGGATTCTGGAGGATCCCCAGGCAGAGGAGGAAAGGATGCATGTTTATAGGGTGAACAGGAGGAAAAGGTATGAATTGTACATCCAGGAACACTTCCCAGCTGCCAGGAATTCCCCACCCCTCCATGGCAGCAGTGGGTAAAGGAGATTCCTGCAGAAATTTTTTGGAAGAGCAAGTGTGAACTGAATGCTGAAGGAGCTTCTGAGCTGCACCAGGGGTGTCACCCAAAACCCCAACAATTTCTGTACCTTAGCAGTGGTTACTCACTGTCTGTGTCTGTGTGGAGGAAAGGACATTTGTATTTTAAAAAACAAACCAACCTGTTAAAATATCCATCAACAATTAGAAGTGCTCCTTTCCATTCTCTGTGTTTGTCCTGGAGTGTGGCTAATTACTGCTGTTGGTTTATTTCCAAATAATACTCTTAAACTTTCCAGGTATTCACGTTGTACATTGCAGATCTGTGAGCAGATGAAGGACCAGACTCCTTGTTTAGAGGCTGAAATGATTTCTAGGCACATGAACTTACCTTCCTTGAAACTGAGCGAGCTGCAAAGTCAGGATGGGAATCCACCCCTCCCCTCCCAGCTTTTGCTCCAATTGTTAGGTTGAGTGTTTTATTTTGTTACAAAAATTCATTATCCCAGATCCTCAGATGTGACATTCTGGAGAAGAACACCTGAAAGGGAAACAGCACATCCAGAACAACAGGGTTTCCTAGGAATGGTAGGTGATAATTAGAAGCTCATTGGGCCAATATGAATTAAAAATTACATAGAACCACATAGTACTCCTCTACTTCAAATTTTTATAGTAAAACAATGTTTTTCATACAGAGTGCCATGACAATACTTAAGGAGAACAGCCCAGCTGTCACTACAGGAAGCATTTGAAAGTTGGGTGACATCTGAAAGTCTCCCCTGAACTCCCCTGAAAGACACTGTGCTGACTTTTAAAGTCTTTTCTTAATGGCTTTTTAAATAGACCCTTTTATACAGAATTGATGTTTGTATGTGGCTTTTCTCCTGTTTCATACTTCAAAACTCCAGGATACCCAAAAGCTCTCAGAGCCTTTTGCTGGAAGCAGCTCCACGGCTCCCCAGACC
Organism: Trochalopteron elliotii; assembly: GCA_024734555.1. Classification (NCBI taxonomy): domain Eukaryota; kingdom Metazoa; phylum Chordata; class Aves; order Passeriformes; family Leiothrichidae; genus Trochalopteron; species Trochalopteron elliotii. The sequence goes on from JANPWX010000242.1 coordinate 233,735, forward strand.
CCAATAATGTCATTACATGCAACTCTAGAGCTTCCACAAGCACATAACCAGATGAACAATAAAAAGTGAGCAAAAAAATCCCATTAGGAATTAATTAACTGATGCTCAATTACATCCATTCCTGCTCTGCCAGAGTCACTAACAAAATCAGCACGCCTGCAAAATGTGGAAAGGTTAAAAGAACAGATTAAGCATCCAGAAAAACACCACAGCATTTCTCTCGACACAATTGCTTACAGTCATCTCTTTTTGGTTTTATAAAGTTGAATACATAACACACTCCAGTCTTATGTTTATGCTGTGTTTACTAATGCAGCATTTGAGCATCCACATTTTAAAAATAAATTCCTGCCTGGTTAAATACATGTTGTATTTCAAAGGGATTAGTTCTTCACTTTGTAGGATATGCTGAAATTCATACCAGAAACTCCCTTTTCAAAAATAAAACTGTACCAGATGAACGACTCAAACATATTAAGGAGAGGATTTTCAGCTGTCTTTAAAGCACTTTTTTAATATCTTACTAAACTGACAAATCCACAACATTTGGTGTTGGTTTGGTTTTTAATATAGACAGTTTTATATAGGAAACACCCTCCTAGAATATGTAAACAACAAATAGAAGAGAAAGGAGGGGAGCTGGGATTGGCAGGAAGTGTGATGTATTTATTTCTAAGTAACTACCACAATAAACACTGAAAAGCTTTGAATGAGAAATAAAGAGACTTCCCTGCAGGATGGTTTTCAGATCATTTATTACCAATAAAGTAAAAGACAAATTGAAAATCAGAAGGAGGGGGTGGGAAACATCACAGACACCAGAACACTTGCACAGAGCTAATCAGAGCTTTGCAAATGTTGGAACATAAATAATTTAAAAGGTATCTCTACCAATTAAAATATTCTTAAGAGGTACATATTAAGTTTGCTTGCTTTATAAAAACCAGGTGCTTTATCCTAAAACCGGAGCGTGAGGGGTATTTTTGTGGGTTATTTTGCTTCTAACTGGGAACAACTAATGGCTACAACTTAAAACAACCTCCTCTTAGATCTGTCCCAAGTGGATTCATTGGGAGAGCATTTGTGGGAGCAATCCAGGGTCCACGTTCTCCCAGAATCCTGTGTCCAACAGCGACCAGCACCAGGAGCTGCTCCAGGAGCGAGGTGCGGGGAGCAAGGGATGAGCAACCCCATCCCGCAGAGGAGAGTGTGAAACCCCTGGGGCTGTGGGGTGAGCTGGGCCTTCTGTTACACCACAAGGACATCGTGGGGCAGCAGTCAGGGCAGAATTGCATCATCTGTTTAAGCCACATCACCCCAGCCTTGCAGCCTGAGACCAAAATGTTTTAGGGTGACGCCGCGCTGCTCTTAACTCCGGAGCGCTGCCTGCCCGACCGTGTCCTCTCTCATCCTGGGATTGTTTTGGGAGCTGCCTTGCTGAGGCAAGTACCAAAGGTGAAGGATGTACTTTTCTGAGCTAATAAATAAGTAAAGAAAAACCCCTAACAACAACAATAAAAAAAAAACCCAACCCATAAGAACCCAAGGTTTCCTTCCTGCTGCACTCTTCGTCTCCCAACTCCTTTCAGTTCCCTGGGATACACTTCCACACCATCCATCACACTTGCACAAACACACGTTAAAGCACAGCTCAAGAACAGGCTCCCGAGGCTGCCACTGACAAAACTCACCCCTGGGGCTGTGCATTGCCAAGTCCTCTTTAAAAGCTGCTCCAGGACTGGTGTTGCACACCTGCACCTTGGAGGAGTTTTGGAATACATGGAAAAGCTGTGTCTGGCTAAGACAGGTCTATCAGGTGTTTCTGAGAGACTACACCACACAAAACACCAGCACAACCCACCCTCCCCAAAGCAGATGCTCTCCACACTATGCTCCTGTCAACACAGGGGAAAAAAAAAATCTGGAAAAAGAAGGAAACCTCTCCATCTTATTTTCATCAAGGCACACAATAAACGAACAGACAGACTTCCATGGGATCTGAAGCTATTCCCTTTGGTCCCCAAACTCATCACATCCTCAGGAGAGGTTTTCCAGCAGCTTGCAGACAGGCAGAGGCTGCCCCATCCCAGTGACATCCCCGAGCCCAAGGACATGGATTTGTGCCATGATAAGCTCAGCGGGGAAGCAGAGCTACAGCTGTGGATTTTGCTCTGCACTACAACCCTGCTTGTCCCTTGCTCCTGCTCACCTCCTCCCAACCCCACCACCACAGTGTCTCACACCCAATCCAGCACCTCCTCTACCATTCTGGGTCCCTCTGTCCAGCACTTTATCTTGAACCTTGCTTTGGTTACAGCTCCTTTAGTGCACACAGCCAGTTGTGGGCAAAAGCAAGGCACTTGTGGTTTTCCACCTCCACATCACCGAGATCCAACAACACAGGGATAACTTCTGGCCTGGTATTCTCTGTTACAAGCCCTGCTGCAGGCAGAGAAACACTTGTGTGTTACACAGAACACAGGTTTTTGTGAGTACAGAGGATTCCTCATCACCCAAAGAACTGGAATCACAAGATCCTCTCTCTGCTGCCTGGAGCTGCAGAAGCAGTTTGCCTCCTGCTCTCCTCAGAACCCCTCTTCCTCCCAATTTACACCTTCACACAAGACATGAATGCCAAATATGCACATTTTTGTACGTGTTAAATGCAGAATTCTGGGGTTTTTTTTTCTCTGTTAACCTTTTCCAGCAATTTCCAGGGGATGGTTCTTCTGGAGAAAGCACAACCTAAACTGAAATGGTCATAACCACATGGCCCGCTGGATTCCCTGCAAGACGGCAAACTGCTCTTATATTTTTGCCACAAATCATTGAATGGATCCCCACCTGCCAGGCACTACCCCTCACCTGCCAGCTTTTCCCCCTGGGAAACCACTTCCAGGTCCTTTCCACCTGATCACCGCGGGGAAGGGGAGGTAGGGGTGATCAGGGGAGGTAGACAACTCACGGCTTTTTGGAGGGCGGAGAGGCCAAATCCCTTTGCAAAGTTACATCCCCCGCGGTGGGGGGAAAAACCGTCGCGAGGCTCGGAAAAGCAGGAGCTAAGAGCTGAAGAGAGAAGGGTCTGTGCCAGCTTTGAGTCAGCACAGGGCGTGAGGGGCGGGCAGGAAGCGAGCACGGAGGTCAGCAGCCATCCAGGCCGCAGTCGGGGCCCAGGCCGCAGTCGCCGCTCAGGCACTCGGAGGCTTCCAGCTCCACGCTGGAGAGGAACCTGCGGGCGGCCTTGCGGCAGTTGTAGTCCAGCGTGGTGGTGTAGACAGTCTTGGCGTGCTTGGGGTAGATGATGGTGGTGCTGGTGAAGCGGCGGGGCCTGTGGCGGGGCTCCAGGCGCACCTCGGCCTTGTAGCTGCGCCACGAGCAGTCGGGCACGCAGACGATGGTCTGGCTGCACGAGGCCACGCTCAGCCCCACGGGCAGGTAGACGTCGGCGATGAAGTGCTTCTCCGAGTCGTACCTCACCGAGGAGGTGTACCTGCANTTATTTTTGGGATGGAGTTTTGTTGGGAAAGATGGGACAGGAAGAGCTTACGAATGTTAATCATATTTGTAGCAAGAGATACTGAGAATATAAAACGTATGAATGACATAGAAATGAAAGCCAGCTTTGAGATGTGATCGTGGCAGGCAGGAAGACGGGGACTGTAACAAACAATGGGACACTAAGGGACCCAAGGGTGTAGCCCCACTCCAAGGTATCAGGGAAAAGATAGATAAGAAGATAGTCTTTAGAGTTGAGAATACAGAGTGATATGATAATATAGCAGTTCTTATAGGCTGTGTGCAAAGTCTGTAGGTTTTGTATCTCGCACGGGTTGGTCACTGTAAATTAGAATAGTCAACACATAAGGAGATATAATGTATTGTAACAAGGTTCTCATCCCCCTTACTTTACCTCTCTCACCTGGCCCATGTCTTACCTCTGACCTCTCTGCTCTTACCTTACCTCGCTCACCCCTACGCTCTTGCATTCTCTCTCTCTTTTTGGAACTTCCCCTCAGCCCAGGCTGGTGGCTGAAGGCAAAAGGCCCTTTTTACCCACCACCCTTGCAATAAAACCACGTGTTCTTTCAAAAGTGTCTCAGGTTTGCAGAGTTCCCTCTCCCTGCCGTCCATGGATGCTCCTACAGAGTTTCTCATAGATTTTCATGTCAACAAAAGTAATGTTTTGTAAACTGTACATTCCTCTCTAGAGGAAGGACAATTGACAGACTTCTAGTTTGATCAGTAAGGTCAGAGAAGTGTCAACCTCGTTGTCCAATCCCTGATCAACCTCCAAAATCTCTATAAATCGAAGTCCCAAAATAAACATCCCTCTTTTTTGTTCTGACAGCCTGACAGCATGAGTGTCCTTCTTTTTGTGTCTGTCTAGTGACACTTATTCTGGAATCAGAGGGGTTACAGGGAGGAATTACTCACAGAATTCACAGAATTACCATGTTGGAAGAGACCTTCAAGATCATCGAGCCCAACCTGCACCCAAACACCTCAACTAAACCACAGCACTGAGTGCCACATCCAGTCTTTGTTTAAACACATCCAGGGATGGTGATTCCACCACCTCCCCAGGCAGACTATTCCAGTATTTTATCACCCTTTCCATGAAAAACCTTTTCCTAATATCCAACCTATATTTCCCTTGGTGCAGCTTAAAACTGTCCTCTCTCATTCTGTCAGCTGCTGCCTGGAGAATTCTGATGTAACTACAGGGGTTTTGTCACAGTAGAGACAGACAAGATCACCTGTTTCTTTATCCACCATAGCCAAATCTTTATTCTTCACATTTTCTTTATGAAGAATCTTTATTCTTCATATTTATCAGAAGGCATCGTGTTTAATTCTAATTGGTTAGTAGCTTATTGCAACTCGGTTCACTGCTTAGTAATGGCTATGGTATGTGTCCATCAAAGCCTTTCCCCTCTAGATGTGTTTACATTCTCCTCTCCTGAGAAGATGATGTTTCACACAGGTAGAATCTTTCTCCTCCCAAGGTGCAAATTAGTTCCCACAGGAATAGACTGACATGCAAGCTGATTCTCACTGTGACAATTCCTTTCTCACAGGAACTTACCAGGCTGGCTGTTAGCTGTGCCCAAGGCCTGAACTATGATTTTACAAGGCCTTTCTTTTGTAAGGTTTTACCCATATGCCACAAGGTTTAACTACAGCAGTGCAATTGTACCTTGTAGCTAGGAGAACATTTCTGTGGAGACAAGCTCCAGTCACAGAAACACAGTCTTAAAACATTGTTGACCTCATGCACAGAAATAACTCTGTGCAGTCTCAGGCCAATGATTCTTTATGTTCAGTAAATAACTCTAGTCAATAAAAGGCCAAGGTTTCATATTTGCTTGAAGGTGTTCTGGCATCAGCATGACTGATGTCCTGCAAAACGAGGGACATCTGAGGTGGATGAAGCAGAGCTGAGGATGGGTTGCTGTGGGGGATTTGTGAGCTCTGCTCATGGGGAAGAGGAGCTGTCAGGTACAGGGATGGCTCCTCATTCCACCTCACACAGAACCATCTGCTGGTGTCTTACACATTTACAGGATGAGAAAAGAGCCCTATGTGAGCAGCATTCCCAGGATTATCACTGCTTAGCCCAGCTGCCAGCACTACCAGAACTTCTTCTCAGCTCTGAGCTCTGCACAAACCTCCTGCAAACCCCTAAACCCAGAGGCTCTTGATCCACATTTAGGCTCAGGACATAAACATCCCAGCTCCTCTGAGCCCATGGAAGCACACGTTATCTCCTCAGCTTTTCTCTGCCAGGAATCACAGGGGAGTGCTCTGCTATCACCCCTGGCACGGGGCACTCTCCAAAGACAAACTCCTGAAGATTCAGCTGGCAGGAAAACACTCCAGTTTGCACAGGCAACTCCTCTGTGCACAGGGTGCAAAGGGAAGTTTTCATCTCCTTTGTGCTGGGACAACTCTGTGTTGGCTTTTCCACCAACCAAGGAGTTAACAGCCTCCAATTCCAGCCAAAGCACAGGCTTCTTTCTCCACACCAGGACATAATTCTCCCTACCCTCCCCTGCATTAGGCTTCCATTTGATTTTATCAGCCTCCCTCTAATTGCACAGTCATCACCCGGGAGCCTTCTTTTCTCATTACTGCAAATCATGGTGTTCAAAGGAATAATTCACAGGCTGTGAAGTGATGCAGTGCATTAAAAAAAAGAATTATGCACTCCTCTGAATGTTACCATTTCCTTTAGTTCACACAACCAGCCACAGCTGTTAAGATAGAAAGGGCTTATTATAAAACCATGAGGTTGCAAGAGCAAAATTTCTTTCCCTTAATGAAACCGTCCTAGAAAGATCTTTGAAGCTCTTCCCTCACAATTAGCTCCTGGTTAATCAGTTGAAAGGCAACGTTCTGGAGCAGTGCAAGGAAGGAAAAGCAGGAGAGTAAAATATAAGAGAGTCTTCCTGGAAAAATAACCAACAAAACAACCATATGGGTGGGATTAAAAGAGGCTGAACACTCCTTTGGCCTGTACAAATGTCCAGGTCCAGGAATGTACAGCTGCGGTGAACAATGGCTCTGTAAATAAATTAACTTGACTCACAGGCACTGATAAGGCCTAACTGCTCCTTCACAGGCAAACTCCTCTAACTCCCGCCAAACGAGACGACTGTAACACAATATTTACCTTATTTCCTTTGGTGGTAAAGGGTCAAACTCAACTCCTTCTCCAAAGGATAAAGGACACAATCTTGGAGGGCAGCTGGAGAGAACAGGGCTGGGGGAGAACACAGAACTCTGCAAAAAAAGTTGCAAAATGTTTCACGTTACCATATTGTTGTAAATTTTTATGTTACAATGCAGTACATTCTCAGGAAAACAGATTTATTTATCCCTTGGCATAGAGCTGTTGAGGTTCACATTTACATCCAGGACGTGCTACAGGTGCATCCTTTAGGCCTGACTCCACTGTGGTCTGAAGCATCCTAGAGGTGGCCAGGAGCATTTTTTGAAGATAAAGTCCTAACTTCAGGAGCTTAATTCAGAGGAGCCCCTCTGGGAAATGAGAGAGGAATGCAGTGTAGTCTGTCCCCTGTATTAACCCATGCTCAAGTTGTAAACAACATTTTATGGGGGCGTGAGAGCTCCCTCCTTGCTGAATCCACCCCACACACCCACGGACAGACCACAGCAGGAAATTATCCCAGGGCACCTCGCCGTGAGCCACCTCCTTGCTCCACAGCTACGCCCTGGCTCCAGTCTGAGGGCATTAAATCCAACCTAATTCACACACGAAGTGCCGGGAAGGATTAACTCGTTCCCGCTGAGCGGTGATTCATTGCCTGTGCCTGTGCCCCTCTCCTGACACCCAGCACCACGAGCTGACACCGAATCCCACAGCCCGAGGAAACCAAAGCAGCCCTGAAGGGATGGAACCCAACCCGTGTGTGTTTTTGCAGCCACCTCTGCACGTGTGTTTACTACTATCGAGGGGCTAGGGGGCTGTGAGCATCTTTCCCTCCCTATGGCCTTTTCCAATTTCACAGCAGCACCCCCGTAGAAAAATGATTTTTTCCTCCAAATGTGCAGTCTCCGACGTATTTGTACCAGCAGCTCAACATCCAAAAGCTAGTTAGTGAAAAACTAAATTAACTGAAATCATAGTTTATGCACAATAAAGTCACTGGTGCGGGTCACTCCGGAATAACGGGAGTTCACTTTCCACAGGGATTTCCAAAGCCGTGCTGCGATGCCGCCCCAGCCCCGAGCTGGGGCAGGAGGGAGAGGAGCTTCCCTTGCAGCCAGAGCTTTGTGAAAATCCCCGGTTCCCGGCGGGATCGTTCCTCCCGGTGCAGACGCATTCCGGGACACGACAGAGGGCTCGGTTGCAACGGAGAGAAACGGCGGGCGGTCGTTCCGACCCATTCCCACAGCGGCCAGACTCGGCTTTCCACCCTCCTTTCCCCACGGGATGCTCGGGGCCGCCAGCGCGGGGCTGCAGCACGGCGGGGTCCGAAGGGCAGCGGCTCCTCCGGGACCCCGCACCTGCCGCGGCGGCACCGGGCCGGGAGCCCGGAGGGTCCG
>JANPWX010000242.1:242204-294525 GCA_024734555.1 Trochalopteron elliotii
ATCCCACCGGTGTCCCACTTCTGTCCCCGTGTCCCAGCGGTGTCCCTGTGTCCCACCAGAGTCCCCATCCCACTTCTGTTTCTGTGTCCCAGCGGCGTCCCTGTATCCCACCGATGTCCCCGTCCCACCTCTGTCCCCGTGTCCCAGCCCCACTTCTGTCCCCGTGTTCCTGCGGTGTCCCCATCCCACCTCTGTCCCCGTGTCTCAGGCGGTGTCCGTGTATGCCACCGGTGTCACCGTGCCCCGGGCTCTCCCCGTCCTCCCGGTGCTCGCCCTTCCCGCTGTCCCTGTCCTCCTGGGTGTCCCCATCCCCGCCCCCCGGTCCTGCATCCCAGCCCGAGCGCTGCCCGTCGCTCGCAGCCGCACGGAATTAGACACTGGGAGGTGGCGGAGTGGCTGTCCCCGGGTAAAGACAGACCGGAGGTGGCACTCAGTGCTCTGGTGTGGTTGAACAAGGTGGGGATGGGTCCCGGGTTGGACTCGATGATCTCGCAGGTATTTCCCAACCGAAGTGATTCTGGGATTCTGTGAAACCATTCCCGATGAGCCGCCCTCCACACAGCCTGGTCCAACCCACAGTGCACCATCCCAATGTCCTGCCAGCACGGATTTTGGGGAGCACCCAAAGAGCTGCCAGATCCTTCCCCCACCTCCAGCGGTGCTTTCCCCAATAGCAGGGATTTTGGCAGCCGGGTTTAGCCCCCCAAGTTCTCCCTCCCCACTCCCGAGCATTCAGGCTCAGGCAGCCGCCCCTAATTGCATTTTTTTCAGGCAAAGCTGCCGAATCCGAAACAAGAGAACAGAAGGAAAAGGTCTTTCTAGCACTACAGGAGACCGAGGGAACCTTTTTTGGAAAATCCTAATGAAATAATTGCGCCATGTCATCAGATTTGGTGGGGGAATACTCTTGTGGAGGGAGAGCAACTCTGCAGGCAGCCAAAGTCAACACTCCCCTGCACAGAGAGCAGCAGTCTGGGCTGACGGGCCCAGCACAAGTGAACCCAAACCTCCGAAAAAAAATTCCTTCCCTGCCCCAAAATTAAAAGCAGAGCAGAACTTTCAGCCGTAGGCGTCTGTGGTTTGCAGCTATGTGGTGCTGGGAACTCCGGAGACTTCCTCAAGGAATTTACATTCCTTTGAAGAAATACTATGAGGCTGTTTGTCTTTGCTAAAAAATGCAGATGGAAAGAAAAAGGACATTAAGAATTTTGACTGAAATCTTTGGGGTCTGAGCAAATGTGCTGGACAGGTGTTTTCTTCCTTTTAATTTAAGTGTATCCCCCCCCCCCCCAACAACAAAAAAAAAAAAAAACCAACCAAAACCGAGATGCTGGTCTCTGCAAGCAATAGGAAAACTGAGCACTCCTCGCTCCAAAATCTCCCATAAAAGCCCTTTATGAAATCAGATGCCTTGGAAGGCACCGGAGCAGTTTCCAGATGAACACAATCATCATTTCAGAGCTGCTGTGCAGCTTCTGGGTGAAAACTCACACTGCCAACAACCCACTAAGTGCGATTTAGGAGGGGGAACTCGTGGCACATCCCAGCAGTCACCTCTGAGAGCTGTGGGTGCTCCCACGGCCACTCCCATGGGGATCAGGGTCCAAGTGAGAGGGATCTCAGTGCCTGGGATAAGTAGAGCTCCTGGAAATCTTTCTGCTCCTCACTTACTTGCAAAAAACCCTCCCATTCTGGCATGGCTTGGCACAAAGGGTAATTTTTGTGCCATTCCAGGTTTTCATTTCTGGGCTTTGCAGCCCACCCAAGGGTCTCCTGCAACACCAACATCCAGACCTACCAATCTGCCTGCTAGGATGAAAAGGAACTGTTTAAGCAGAATTTTAACTGCTCAATAACTCAAATACCATTGAGTCACTGTGTACAGGGGCTCTGCTTTTCAGGACGTGTACTCTGCCCTCTCGGAAAGTCTGAGTGTTTTAAAGTCTCTCAAGCTGTACCAACCAGTGCCATCCCTGATGGCATTGGAAATCTTTTCCCCTGCCTGTTTGCCCACATTATTTACTCTTTAACTGCCCACACACAGGCAGGACAGGGCAGACACAAGTCTCTTATCAAGATCCTCCTTCCATAATAAAGGACTTTCCACCAGGCCGGGCGTGCTCGGCCTAATCAGCAACTGAACTACAGGCGATGCCACGTGGGGGCTGTCGGTGGGAGAAGCTAAACAAAAGGATCCTGTGTCATTTGAAAACGATGGAAAGTTATTTCCAGGGGATGGGGAATGCCAGGCTGTGTCACAGAGGAGCTGTGCCCACCCAGCACTGGGACTGATGGCAGGGATGAGCGTTGACAGCATGTAGCTGAAGCTGCTGAGGTTTCATCAGCTTTTACAGCCCTGCTGCCACCGCCCTCGTGGAGCCGAGCAAAGGCTCGTGGAGGTTTGGACATCGTCACTTGGATGCTCAGAATCCTGGCTGTAAATCCGGGGAAAGAAAGAAACACCCAGCGCCCGGCGCTGCCCAAGGGCGGAGGGGGCAGGACCGCCAGGAGAAAAGCAAATGAGTCATTTAAATCTCCCGAGCGAAAGGAGCTGCTCCGGCGTCATGCAGAGCGTGGAAAAAGGCACTACCCCTTAATTAATTTCAAAGGAAAAAATTAGGATCTCTCAGACATCGCTCCCGCAGTGGCAGACAGCAGAAATGATGTGATTATTTAGGGGCACAAGGTCGGGAGCATTGAGCCACCCACGCGGTGCAGGGAGCTGCTGTGAATTCGGATGCTGCCAGAGAAGGTGGGAAAGGCAGAGAGGAGCTGCAGGAGCAGATGGACAGCAGGGAGTGCAGGGTCCAGCATATTTTGGGTGAGGTCCATCCCAGCCATTGGGATTTGCAGCCGTACAGAAAACACCCAGCAATGAGCATCAGTAAGCATTTAATTTATTTTAGTGTCACACCCCACGTACAGCCAGAATTACACCCCGGCCTGAAACCATAAAAAGTGGCATTTTGTACAGGAAACACATAATCATCCTTTATTCCCCAAAGCTGTAAACTCCAAAGAGCTAATGCACAAATAGAGACCTGCCAAATCTAATAAACACCCAAGAGCCAGGGGCACAAAACTCTTCCAGCAGAAGTAGAAAACTGTGGGTTTGCTCTCTGAAAGTGGAACTCCAAAAAACAGCCAGCCCTGCAGTGTTCTTCAAAGGCTGAAACGAAAAATTCATTTCTCCTTTTATTTTCTCTTATCTACAGAATGAAATGCAGAGAATGAAATGGGGGAAGCCTTTGGGTAAGACACACAATGATAACTCCAACATCGTCTTCAGCTATTCATAATTTAGTGAGAGACTTAGCCTCAGACAAAGCAAAGAAAAATTCATCTAAAATAAATTATTCATCCCCTCAAGGGAATAATGAATCTCTGCAAACCCATGTTCCCTCCTCCCCAGCTCTGCAGTGTGGTAACTCGTGAGCCATCCTGCACATGCACCTTGACATGATCTGTCCTTGGGGAAGGGCTGCTCAGAATCCCAATGTGCTTTATGTTCCTCCTTCTGTCACCTAACAGGGAATCAGGAGAGGAAGTAAATGAGGCAACAGCAGATTTGTAAAACTGGAGTGATGAGAAACTGCTGTTCCTCCCCACAGGTGTTTCTGCTGCTCTTCACTCCCCATTCCAGTGAAGATCTGGGCTTGGGTGGATGGAGCTCATGTTCCTGGAGTCTGATCCCCCCTCCCTGATGTGCAGCAATGATTTTTACAATCCCTGTGAGTACAGCCCCTAAATAAATACAGTCCTAAGGCCCAAACTTGCCCTGGTGGGGAGCACAACCCTCCCAGGAAGGCATCTGACAGCAGGGTTGCTCCTCACCTGCCTCACTGGTACAGGACTTCTTTTTCCTGCACGTGCAAATGAAGCTGGAGTTAAATAACACAGGCACGACTGGCTGACCTGCCCCAAGCCCATGTGGGATTCACTCATGGTTGGGCAGATGCCTTCAAAGTCTCCCAGAAAGGGCACTGAGGAGTTTGGGAAGAAATCCAGCAGTGCTAATGATGAGGTGAGGCCTCCCTGCATGGAGACTCCTTGGGGAAGCATCCACTGATCCCAACCCTGCTCCACACCGGCTCTGGCTGGGAGCCAGGAGCTGGGCCATGGGAACAGGGGCCTAAATTTTTACCCAAAATATTTCACTGCTGATTCTCCTCGGCTCTGCACTACTGCAAGATGAAGCTCAGAGGAGCAGGAGGAGGAGGGCCTCAAAGCCTGAGGCTGCTGAAAGCCTCCTGTCCCAGCAAGTGGCCCTGGCTCCCTGATAGAGCCAACATTTCCAGCACCTCTCCTTGCAGAGCAGCAGAGGTGCCAAGGTGACACATCCCTGCTCAGGACACGCCAGCTGGAATGAGAATGAGGGGCTGGAGCAGTCTGACACTTGCTCCATGAAGGGCTCTTTGTGGAGAGAGGGAGAGATGCTGGCCAGGAAGGATGGGAACTCCCACTGGGGACAGCAGGCGAGCCCAGCACACGCCAGGGAAATACCAAGCAGCTGGAGAGGGCTCCACACATGTCCTGCTTGGCCTTTCAGCTCTAACAGCAGCCAAGGCTGCCAGCTGGTTGGCAGGAGCTTTGCCAAGGTGCAGAAGGCATTAATTCAGGCCTTTCCTCCTGTTCTGAAAAGGATTTGCCTTGCTGTTTCACGGTGCTTTATGCATGCCTGTCCTGGGAGCAGGGGAGAAGTCTGCCTTGGGATTCCTCCTGGGCATCTCATCGATTCAGGGGAGCTGCAGATGCCAGATCCCAGCTGTTAAAAGGGTTGGGGTTTTGGTGGTGGTGATGGTTTGGGGTTGATTTCCCCCCACCCCACAATAAATAATGAATGAGAGGAACAGCTCTGCAGCAGGGAGTGAGCAGTAACACAGAACTGAGGCAAAACCCTCAGTGCTGCAGCAGGAGCTCAGCCAGGGTAAAAGCTGCCACACCAAATGTATCACAGCCAGACAGTGTCCAAATCCACCTAAATTGTTTCTGTAGCTGCTGCCTTCCAGATGCCTCTTATTTTCTCCACCACGTGGAGCTGGCAGTGTCCTGGGTTTCTCTCCTGCTAAGCTAAGGGCAAACACCTCGCTCAGATCCTTCCTTGGTGGCAGGACTCGATGGTTAAGAGACCACAGGGACTGGGAGTGACAGCACAGGGGTGTCTCAGCAGCACGCTGTAAATCACCAGCCTGACGAGCTCTGCTGCCGCCAGCCCCCAGCAGCCACGGAAGTTTCTTTCCCTCTGCTCCCCTCAGAGTCTCTTTTTGATGAGTTTCTCCAGTTTGCGGATCCGGGAGGATTCCTGCTCGGGCGTGGGGGCGCCCAGCGAGAGGGAGCCGGCGCCGTCCCCGCCCGGGGGAGGAGCCGGGAGGCGCAGGCGGAAAAGGTCCAACATGCTGCTCTGCTCGCTCCTCTTCAGGCCCTGAGGGAGCAAAGCACAGCACTCACTGAGCCGGGAGCAGCTGCAGCACAGCCCCGTTCAAACCTCCCCACCTCCTGTTCACCCACCCAAGACCTCTGGATGACCCCGAGCTCAGCCCCAGCAGCCGGGGCAGGTATGAAAATGTGAAACGAACTGGAAACTTTATCTTCAGTAAGCAACTCTGCTTTCAGAGCAAAGATACATTTGTCTAACAGCGCTTCTCCCCACGCCCAAGCCCCTCAGAAATTCACGCTGAAATGAAGTTTCAGTTCATTTCACACTGAAATGAAGTCCCCAGCAATCCCAAAGCAGCACTAAAGGATGAGCAGAAGCCCTGGACAGGTTCTAACCTTCATGTCGAGGATCTTCTGGAATGTGTCAGTGCTGCAGTCAGCGAGGAGCTTGATGTAATTGTCCACAAACACAACTGGGGGCTCATGTGGAGCCATCACCACCTGCCAAGACCAGGAACAAGAGATCAGACAAATAACTGGAGTTAAAGGCAGTGCTCAGTCAACTCTGGCACAGGAGTGACAGCAGGACTGGCTCCTGAAATAAAATGCTCAAGCAACAAGAAAGAGGCTGTTTATGAGAGGTAAAGGTGAGTGAAGAGAAGCAGAGTAAGGAGCAGGGAGGGATTTGGGTCTCTTTCAGCACACAGTGGAGCTCCTGGGCTCTGCATCATGTTTCAAAGAGCAGCAGGACTTTGTCTGTGGCCTGTGGGCTGGCAGGCCCTGGGGTATTGTTAAAGATCAAGATTTGATCATGTTGCACAGGGAAGACAAGCAGGGGAGTCGCTCAGGGGACAGTGCTGGCAGTGGTGGTGACACTCACAAAGTCCCCAGAGATCAGGCAGCCTGGACACAGTCCAGATTCTCACTTTGGCTCTTCTCCCTCCTGCCTGGAGGCAGGACACACAGTGTGTCACAGGGGAATATGACAACACTCTGGTCACTCCCTCAGTCCCCAGGACAGCGTGGGCCAGAGCTCTCTGCTCTGCAGCTCCCCTGACATGTCACCAATGGGTGAGCAGTGCCACATGCAGCCACTCTGTTCTTGGGATGCAGCTCCTCTTGGACCCTCCTGGGAGAGACTGGGATGAAAGATGGGAACCTCCCACCAACATCTGCTCAGGGGTAATTGTAAAAAACAAAAAAAATCAAAATAGCCTCAAAGCTGGTAAGATGATCCCTCACTGATGTGCTTTTCTTACATAAGCAGCAAGCTCCAGAGAGAATACATCTTTTGATAATGCTGAGCAGCCAAACCATATTTTGGGGAAGAGTGTGCCTGTGTGTATGTAAATAGACAGAAACAGCACCAGACCAGACTCTTCCCTGTCTCCAAAAACATTTCCATATGTTTGCATTGACCCAGCTCACCCCACACTGTATTCTGCCACCAAGACATTTCTTTCTTTTCCCTGCACTTCAGACCACTGAAACATCATAGCCATGTATACACTTATAAATCCTTAATTTACAGCCCTTGTAAAAACCTTCTGCCAAGATGAAAAGCTGGAGCTTCAGACAGTGTGGCCAGAGGAAAAGAGAAGAGCCCTGTGGGATGTGCATGGCCCAGAGCCCTCCTCCCCACTCCCATCTCAGCTCAATGGATCTGTTTGTGCTGCCCATGGGCCCAAAGTCTGTCTGCCTGAATTACCTGCCCCAGAACAAGCCTGGCAACACACCCTGTGGCTGTTTGATTTGCAGTCACACTGACACAGAGCCTTCACACAGGGCCAGGAGTGCTTTGTGCAGCAGCAGGGCCAGCATGGGCTGTGTGACACAGCAGTGCCACTGCTGCTGCACAGCCTGGGGACCTGCAGCACTCCACGTGCTGCTAAGGGTGGACAAATTAACTCCATTACTCTTCTGATTCACACAGAAGCTCCAGGGAAAGACCTGTTCAGTATGCAACAAGCACCAATCTTCCCTGCTCCCATTAGCACAAACCAGGACATTTTTATTCAGGTCATTTCTAAGAAAATTTAGACTACAATTCACTAACAGCTCAGTCACCTTACTCCAAAAGCATGGAGCTGGAGGGCTGATGTCTGAATCCAGAGCACAAACTCAGCTGTGACACTCCCCTGGGCTTGGGGGCAGAGCCACACTGAGCAGCAGGTGAGGAGGGACAGCTCAGGCTCCTCACCCCCCCCTGCCTTGGCTGTGCTTTACAGGAGGCTCTGCCTGGCAGCTGCCTGTCCTGCCTGACCCCAGGTCCCACTAATTCTCTCACAGGAATGCCCTCTCAGCATTGCTGGCGAGCAGGGGACAATCCCATCACCCAGGAGGGCACAACTGTCCAGCTCCCACAGCATCTCCTGGGATCAAACCTGCCTTTTCACTCCAGCACCAACTGGGAAGGGCAGATTGCTTGGCTTGTTGCTTTTTACCAAGACAACACACTGCTTTTGGGTCATTTTCCAGGCAGCAGGTCTGGAAAATGAAAGAGGGCTCTGGTGAATACAGTAACCCAGACATGTTTGCACTGGCTGTTACACTAGACAGTAAACAGGTGACTCAAGCACAGCTTGGCTCCCCTGCGTGACAGAGTCTGCACAAAGGCCTGGAGTAACCTGAACCCTGGGGTTTGCCCCACAGCAGACACTCAGGGATGCAAAGTCTGATTTCCACAACCTCCTCAGGGAACCTGGTGCCTCAACTCTCCTCTAGCAAGCAGAACTCCAGCCTTTGGTTGCCTTGAAAAGTGAGAGTGAGAACTCAAATGTGGTGTTAGAAGAGAGTGGGGGCAAACCCAAGGGGAGTGAGGCAGTTCTGTAGAGCAGCTGGCAGAGCCCCTGGGCAGGCTCACAAACGTTCATGTGCAACTGCAGATTGCTGCATGCAAAGGAAGGGCCCCCTGGAATTCATTTGCTGTGATTCCCAGTCCAGCAGTCTGGCTGGCAGGTTATCAAAAGTCTTGAGTTACCTTCAGGATCATTTCAGCCCGAGTCATGCCTTTCACCACTATCTTTGTGTAGCTGGCAGGAGCCTTCCTCACCACTTGGGACCCAATGGAGGGCAGATCCAGCAGAACCATCTTCAGAGAGTGAGTGTCCAGCAGCAGCTGCAAGAGTTAACCACACTCTGTTACTCAGGCTCCTTCTACCAACATCCATCAGCTGCTGTAACCCAACATCCTGAAAAGTTTAACACTTCCCACACTGGAAGAAGTCCTGGCAATTGGACTGCAGGAACAGGAGGGACTGACCCATGCAGTGACACTTCCAGGAGACATCACCACCCATGGCTACATATCAGCATCGTGGCTGATTTTAACAGAGCACTGCTCTGCTGACTGGAAATGACTTATGGCAGCCCAACATCTGGCACATCAGGCACAGATTTCCAGTCCTTTCCCCCAACAGTATGAAGTGAAACAATCTTGATTACCTGGAGCTGTACCATGATTTAGATACCGAGGTCAAATGAACTAACACCATGCTTCCTCCTCCACCCAGCCACCCACACTGTCAGTTTTTCTGAGTTTACTCAACCCCTTGATTGAGGTTTCTTTCCTTAAAAACTGTCATAGACTATAGCTACATTGAGAACTGCTCATAGCCTGGATGTTGTTTGTTACTACCCCAGCAAATAAATAAGCAGCAGCCATGAAACTGAGCCCAGACAGAACAGCACTGTCTCATGATAAAATGCTGTGGGTTAGGGCTCCTTAGAGCAAAATTAACCCAAATCCCACACTCCTCTGATTGCACAAAGGATGTCTGAAGAGACAGGACCACTGAAGAACAGAAACCTGAAATCAAACTAGAGGAAGAGCAGCCCAATTTATTCAGACAGCAGTGAGTGTGAAAGCCTGCTGGGCTGTTGGCACACCCAGACCATTTCCTCAAAAAGGGACCTGGTGGAAGCTCCTTCTGGAGGGACACAAAACATTCTGGGCACTGCAGAAGTCCCAGCAGTGACCACAACAATGTGAACACTGGCCTCAGCACATGTGGGTATTCAAAGGAACACAAAGGACTGGGCTGTGGAGGAGGAGGAGAGGCAGGTCAGGCTGGCTGGAATCTGGACCCTGTTATCTGGGGTGCTGTGTCCTTGCTGGGTGCTGCCTCTCCACGGTTTGCACGAGGAGAGCTGATGCCATCAGTCTCCTCCTGGGAAGGCAGGAAACCAGAGCACAGATGAGCAGCCCTGGAGCCCACAGCTCAGGCTGCCATAGCTGGATTCCTGTGTGTCTACCAGGGATCCCAGAGAGGGAGACATTCCAAGGCTGGGGAATTCACATCTTACCCACATAAACTCTCTCATGGCTGACAGGAGTTCTGCACACGCTGCAGCCTTTCCCAGAGGCACAGCTCTTGCAGACTCTGTCCCCTCACCCCATTTCCCTCTGTGACCCACTCCAGGTCCCTGGCATTGCTAACTCACTGCTAACACATCACTGGGATGCAGGGTTGTTAAGTCAGAGAGGAAACCAAAACCCCACAGGCCTCGTTCCCTGCACTGAACACTGAATACCTCCACAAATATCACCCCAGTATTCATATTCTAACCATAATTATTAGCAAACAGCAGGAAAAGCTGTGTGTAGAACCAGAAAGGCCAGGAAAATGTATTCCCCAGCAACATTTGCACCAGGGAGGAGAAAGTAGCATGGAAAGATGCTGGTGGGTGACCAGGGGGTTCAAAAGGTTTTAAGGGAACTGAGGTTCTACAAGCTGCAGAGAGAGAGATCAGCTACTGAGACCTCTGTACCTCTAGCCCCAGGGAGGTATGTCCCACTTCTAATGAGATGTATTCACTGGGAATCAAGCTAATAAAAACCTTCCCATCTGCTTTAAAGAAGCAAATTGGGCCTGTTATTCCCATACAGCAATATTGAAAGCTTTTAACATTAGACACAAGCCCACTGCTGGCTAATCACTTGAGAAGCTTATTTAAAAAAGACTCCCTTTAATCACTCTCAGGTTATTGCTCATCACACAAGACAGCACTGAGCTTTACTCGTTTGCTTTCCATTAAGGACGAGGAAGGTTTTGATGTAAAGCTCCTGTTTCATTTTACAGACACTGCTCAGAACCATCTTTGATGCCTAAAACCCAAGCAGCTTTGAAGGCACCCATTTGAAGTTCACTGAGGTCCCATTAGGGATGCTTTTGCTTTTGCTTTTTTGGGGTTTTTTTATGAGCCCACAGGGCTAATAAGCTCTATGTCCAGGGGACAGACAAAATCCTGCCTCTTCCAAATCCCATCCTCACAGAGCAGCAGGGTCCAGCCCATAGGCAGGGAGAGAGATGCCTCAATTTCTTAAACCCAAAAGCCACCAAATATGACAACCACTGCACCTATTCCTCCTTACCTGTTCTGCACCCACCATGCTGATAGGTTTGCATTTGAAGAGATGGTTAATGAACTTGGGAATGAAGGAGCTGCAGGGGAGAGACAAAATGACACAATTACATAAGAATATTTGCAGTCAGACAGTCTTCTGTGGTGACAAAGCATGCAGAACCAAACCAGGATGGCTTCCACAAAGACACTCTGAGTGCCAGCTTCCCAAGCTGATTCCAGACACATTAAATACACTAAATAAAAAAAAAAATCCCAACCCTAGGCAAAGTGCTTTTGCTTTAATCCCTCCTGATCTCAAAGTTTATTGAGAAGCTGCACACACACTCTAGGTAAATAAATTGCTATCAACAAAATATGAAGTATTACAGTAAAAGGTCAGCAAACAAACTATTGTGCATCATAAAAACAGCAACACACCAGGATTAGTCTCACTGCTCATGAGTGGATGTATCTTGACTGTATCCAGAACCTACATTTTCCTGCACACAATTAATTCCATAACATGCATATTACACACTGAACTTGAGGTCCAGCCAAGGCTGGAGGTCTGCTGGGCCCTGGACACTCACACAGAGGCACCCTTCCAGAAAGCTCCTGGCCAACACAATCAAGACAAGAAAAGGTTTTGTGAAAAGGAAAATCACCATGTTTTACTCTCATGGACTCCAGACTCAGAAAAATGACTGCCCAACCAGAGAGAGCTTGGTAAGGATGGAAGGCCAATATTCACCACTTCAGAGCATCAGCTTTGCTTTTAGCTTTTTCCCTCTTGATTTGAGGCTTTGAAGCACTTCCATTCCTCAGTGGAGAAGCAGATGCTCCCTCCCAGCCAAAAGCACTGGTTGGGCACCTGCAGGACAAGCTCCTGCTCAAATACTCCACCAAGGAGCAGCACCAGGAAAGCTCAGGAGCTGCAGGAGCAACAACAAACTCTGTCAGGACCACACCACTTGTTCCAGTCTTCCTCTTGCTGCCTTGTTTTTAATGCACTCTGCTTCTTTCACATGTCCTCCTTTGGCTGAATGCCTGCAGGGCTCACATTTCCATGACCTGGTGGCAGCTCTTAGATTTTAATGGCTCTGTGCTCAGAGAGTACCAGTCAGTCTGGTGGCTGTGCTTTGGACTGAGGCTGCTCACGACGATGATCTAAATCCAGCGTGGTTTCCTCCTTGCATCTGTTAAGCTTTTTTGTTTCCTCCTCACAAAGCAAGGAGCACGGACAGCATCTTGTTTGTCCTGCCACCTGTTTTCCAAGCCAGGACATCCATTTCTCATCCCTTCTCATGGAAGAGTGACAAAAAGTGTAGCTCAGGCACGGAGCGTGCCAAGCTGCTGAGCAAACCCAAAGGAATGGCTCAAGGAAGAGCCCTCACAAGTAAAGGTTCCTTCCCTTCCCTCAGACACAGTCACTACCTCTCTCAGTGAATCATTTTATCCTGGAGAGGTGTCAAGGAGAACAATTTTAAACTACTGTTGAGAACCAGCTACTGGGCTGCCCCAAGCAGCTTTGAATTTGGCCACCAGAGAAACAACCTTGGCAACAAAACAGAAAGAGGAGGAGGAAAAAGAAGCCCTGTCTCCTCTTGCACAAAAGCATTACAGTGGAGATTTAACCTATCTGTTTTAAAAGCCCATTTTTCAGGTCTGTAACTAATTCCCAGAGGGCAATTAGAGAGTGATGAGCACAGCTGGAGCTTAGGTGATCCTAGAAAATGATAAATTGGCAGCAACTCTGGATGCAGCAGCTCGCTGCTGGCAGAACAGTACAAGAAATTAATTGTGCCTTTGATAGTGTAGGTAGACCCAATTGTCCCTCCCCCTGCAAGGTCAGGCATGGGGCTAAAGCTCATCTTGTGTATGAGAAACAGGGTGAGCCCTTCCTTCTGCAGGGTGGCAGCCCAAGGACCCCCTCCCCTGTTGGTTTTTATCTTCTTTTCTATATAACCACACAATCTCCCATAGACAGCATTCTGTCTTGCATGAAACAATTCCCAGGCCCCTTTGGATGGCCACCCACCATCAGTGCAGAGGGGTAAAGTGACCTTCCATCCCCACATGCCTCTTATTTCACACTGCCTTATTGGAAACAGCTTCCCAAAGCCAGCAGGACAGACAAGACAAACTGTAAGAGCCAAGGGCTGCTCTGGAAAGTTTTTTTTTCCCCCTTTTTTTTTTTTTTTTTTTGGACTAGCAGAGACCATCAAGAGCAGTTGCACATAACAGAAAAATGCACTGGAGCCTCTTGCCTAGGCTGGACTCGATGCCTGGTGCTCTCAGAGTACAGCAGGCAATCCTGATGTGAATATAATACGTGCATGTTCAGGGGTAATGCTGTGCACGAGGCTCTGTGCTCTGAATGCCTTTACTCCCTGCACAATCACAGCTAGATTGGATGCCAGAACTCATTTACAGCTTCAGCTGTAAAAGTGAACCCAGCAAACCCTCCCTAGAAGCAGATAAGTCCCCAGTGTAATAATAAAGCAGCGCAAGGCAGAGGAGGAACCTAAAGCACAGAAACCACAGCATGTGAGAGGCTCCCATCCAACGGGAGGGGCTCTGCCAAAGCCTCAGTTTTCCTAATCCCCTGCACTGATGATGCATCAAACACAATGCCTTGCTGAGTGAGGCACAGACAGACATGCAACCACAGTCTGTCTGTCTGTCTGTCTGTCTGTCTGTCTGTCTGACAGCCTCAGCTACTGCAGGACATCCCTCAAAGGTTCTGGTGTCACTGAGTCACTGCAGCCCAGGAGGGTTTTGCTCTATGCCGTCCTCCGAGCTGGTGACCAGCCCTTGCCCAGGCTGAGCTCAGCCCTGAAACCTCCAGGAGCCTCCACAGCACCACCTTCTTCCCCCAAACTCCTCTCCCTTTTTACTTGGAGCACCTGGAAGGACACAGCACCCACCAGGCTTGGCTGCTGCTCACCGAGGAGCCGCTTCCCCCGGCCAGGGGGAGAACTGTTTGTTTTTCCTGTCTCTCAGTTCTAATCTCTTCCTCATTGAGGTCAGGTCACACAGACTTCCCAAACACATCCCAGCATAGCAGCCACGGTGCTGTGGGGTTTGATTTCAAAGGATAAGGTGCAGGGAGAGCTGAGCCCCCACCCTGCCTGCCAGTGCCTCGGGGAAAGCCGACGGCTGCTCCGTGTCCCCAGGGAGCGCCGCTCACACTTGGGTCAAAACAAAGCAAAAATGACAAATGAGGTTAGAGGATTGATGCAATTTCTGATGGCCATTTTTCTTCTCTCCAGACTTGGCTCAGGTCCTGCTGTTTTAAATTTAGTGACTTTAGCTGCCTTCTCCCCTGTGGTCCTGTAACTCAACACTCGTGCTTTATACAATCCATTAGAGCTGAGAAGTGGCAGCTCACAAAGACACAGGCATTAACATGTGGAGAAGCACAAGGCCTCTGTTAAAAGGATTTTCAGCATTGTGGGGCACACAAAAGGCCAGGTATTTATATTGGCCCAGCCAGTATATTCTGTAAGAATTCAGAGTTTCAAAAATACAAATATTTGTATGCATTAAAAGGCATTTTAAGGAGATCAGTGCTCCCTTAGCACTGGGCTGGTTCTCCTTAGCATCAAGTTGCACAGATCCAGCAAAACCCATCTTCAGGAACCCATTTTACCCTTCTACATCTGATCCATGGCACAGTGACTGTGTCTTAATTTTAATGTGCTGCAGATCAGAGCTGCAGTTGTCTTAAAAAAAATGTTTTGGAGAGCAGTGGCTTCTGTGCCCATGGATGAGGACACTCAGATAGGAACTTCACTCAAATCTGAGAGCTGTTTCATCTGGAGTTTACTTGGTATGTGCCTAGCAATAAAGTTGAAAGGGAGGCAACTAAGCTGAGGTATTAAGAGTGTGCTGTGAACAGCTGAATAAATGGGGGGTTTTATTTATCACGTAAAATTCAAGTGTAACCACACAGAAGGTTTTCATACAATAAATTCTCACTGAGACAGCATTTCAAAGGGTGATTATGGGCAACATCAGAACATGATTTATCAGTAACTGCTCCTTAATGCAAACTCATGAGCACCTCAAGACAGAGAGGGGGATGAAACTCTCAGGAGAGCTGTGAAAGCTCCCAGTTCCCAGGATAGCTGCTGCTGCATCCCACCCTGCTGAGGCAGGAGCTGCAGCTCAAATCTCCAACCCACACAGCCCCTGCCAGGCCACAGAGCTTATTTATTCCAGGGTGATGACCTTATCAGAGATGAATGAAACGTTAAGGTATTTTAGAGTGACACATGACACTGCTCACAAGTCCACCAGCACAGTCACATGCAGCACCAAAAGCAGCAGCTACAACTGGCAGAGCCCTGCCCCAGAGGGTTTTTCTTGGGGTATTGCCATGTGCAGCTCAGCTTGGCCACAGGCAAGCAGGGAAGAGCTCAAAGTGTCTTCCCAAAGAACTGAATTTTTATTTCAGACGCAGAGATGGAAGTCTGGATGTCCACTCCAAATCCAGCAGCAAGGGGCTCAATTTCTGTCTCATCTGCCACTTCTTTCATGCTGCTCAACTTTAAGTGACTTGCAAGGAAGATGCTTTAATACCCCCCCCACCCAACATTTAAATGTGAATTTCCCCTCCTGACTGAGCTATTTTTGCATAGAAAAGCAGTTTTTAAACTGTTAAGGTAGAATATACTTCTCACACATGCCCTCCTTACAGGGCTTATTGTAAATGTTACTTTGAGGCAAATTTCTCAGTACCTGGAAGCCCCATGGATGGAAAGTAGGTTTTCCCCACAGCATGAGTCATATCTAAAGTCAGATATTCAAAGTCTTTTACAGATGCCCAAGCCAAAACTTTCTGCACTTGGCAAACAACCCACAGTGATCATCACACTGTTTTATGGGATGACCTGGATAAACTGTATGTGTTGGTAACTTACTTTGCAAATTTTATGCAGAACTGAGTGAAATACTTCCTGGTGGAGGCCAGGTTGTCACGGATGATGGGGACATTCTGCTTGATGTGGAGGATCACTGAGGTGACATAAGGACTCTGGTCACCAACATGTTCCACGTTCTGCCACTGCATCTGCACACAGGGGAAAAAACAACCCAAAATGACTGTTTAATTCATTAACATTCAAGCAATAGGTAGGGGAAACTGTACAAACTTCCTGCCAGGGGACCTCTAAGGAATCATTTAGAGACTGCCTCTGTAATTCACCACCAAGGTCAAGTTCTTCATCATTAAAGTGATCGGGCAAAACCCTTCCACAAGAAGACACAAAGGAAAGCCAGAGCAGCCCCTTTGGCACCAGAGCACAGAGTGTGACCAGTAACCCACACAAATGGGGACCACTAGGATTAAAAAAGCCTTTGGAGCACACCAGGCTGCTTTAATATTTAAGAGTTTCCAATTTGCTGGGATGAAGTGCCCATATAAATCCTGATTACAGGCATTTGAGAAAATATCTGCAAGCTTGCAAAGTCTGGATTCCTGTATGGCAGCCAAGACTTTAATACTGGTGAGACTGATGACAGATAGATGGAAGAGGTAAAAAGTCCTCAAGTCCAAAGCACTCTACACCAGTGTAGCTCAATGAAAACACTGCTGGTGTACAAGCCAGGATGTCCAAGCCCAGCTCTTCCAAATGCATGTAAAAAAAGTACAAAACAAGAAGAGTTACTCAACCTCCCATTTTGTTTTCATTTATTCTCAGCAGAACTGCAAGAGAACAGCCCCTGTGAGCCAGATGTGTGGCTCCCTTGACTTTCTCTGAGCCTGGTCTGCAGTACACTCCCAATTTAAGTCAAGTGGAAAAACCAAAAAAGAGGTGATTGGGTCTGGCCTGGCCTTGTGTATCTACCAGAATCTCACTGAGGAACATCCAGAAAAGCACACTCAGTTCTGCTGCTGCTCAGAACTCTGCAATGTTCTCCCAATAACTCTTTGGAGATCTGTTCCTCGTGCTGGAGATGAGACAGCAGGAAAACTCATAGGAAATCAGGAGAGGAAACTGGGCACATATGGAAGATGAGCTTTTTCCTTTGAGGGGCTGTTTGTCCTCAAACTTGTTTTCCCAAGCTCTGGATTTTGCATATAAAGTTTTTTATTCCTGGTTTTAATTTTATTTAATATGGCTACTTTGCCCCCTGCAACTCAGCTGACTCAATTCCGTCCAAACAATGCAGCCTGAGTGACTTAGTGGGAAAGAGAAGCCAAATTCTTTGCAAAACCACAGTGTCTGAGTCTACACATGTCCCACTAAAGCTGTCTTTACTGAAACCAAAGCTGTCTTTACTGAAACCAAACAAACCAACCCCCAGGCTGCTGCTCTCACATCAGCTGGGTGGCTGGAAGGGATATCTCTCTCATCACCTGCTCCACAGGTTTTCACACAGTCACAGAACATCCTGAGTTGGAAGGGACAAACAAGGAGCATCAACTTCAATCCCTGGTCCTGAACAGACACTCCAACAATCCCACCCTGTGCCTGAGAGTGCTGTTCAAACATTCCTGGAGCAGCCCTGGGGCTGTGACCATTCCCTGGGGAGCCTGGTCAGTGCCCCAGCACCCTCTGGGGAAAAAACTTTCCCTAATATCCAACCTGAACTTCCCCAGACACAGCTCCAGCCATTCCCTCGAGTCCTGTCCTGCCCACCTGCTTTTCTACTCCCCATGGTACTGATCACATCCAAACAAAACACTCTGTGCCTTTATCCCTGATGGATTCACACATTTTCTTCTTGACAGAGCAATCCTCACCCAACACACCATCCCCGCAGAGTGGGAATGGCCAGAAAGTGGGAAGGGACTGCTGAGCTGAATTATTGCACCAAACAATGAAACAGTAGCTTTTTCATTTTGTTGGTCATCATTCCAAAAGCAATACTTTACAAGCAAATCTTTAAAGCATGAACAGCAAAAATAGCCCCTTTGTCTGCGTGTGTGTGCATGTGGGTGTGTTTCACCCAAAAAAAAGAACACCCAGTAGCTGCAGAGAAAGGAATAGCACACATACTGAAAAGTCATCAAAAGAAATATGAGCCCAACTCTGCTGGTAAAGCTTTGTTCCTGTCCTTTTAAACTTATTCCTCTTTTTCCCTTGTCCTGTGTTTTTCTTGGGATATCCACATAGCTGACATACACAAGCTGGAAAGGAGTCCAAGGAACAGGATTTCACTGAAAGGGAGAAGCCCAAAGGCACCTGCAGGCTGGGAGGACACGGGGTGTCTGCAAGGCTTGGGAGAGCTGCTGCTACCTCCTGCTTCTCACAACAAAACACAGGGTTTGGGGTGAAACAGGCAGCAGGAAAGACAAACACTGAGCAAAGCTGGGGTGGTTGGGCACTGCCCAAGAGCTGGGAATGGCAGGGGCTCAAGAGTGGCATAGTCCTGTGTCCCCAAAGAGCCACCAGGTCCTTCCCCTGTGTCCAGCCCTCCAGCAAAGGGGCTGCTTTGTGACTGAGCAGAGGATCTTCAATTCTCCCTGTTCCCAGCAGCATCCCATTGCCAGCTTCTTCCTACAGGCTGCAAACTGGGCAGCTGCTGCCTGGACCTGGGGCTGCCCCTGCAGGAGGGGGAGCTGAGAGCACTGCTGGCCCCACATTTGGGGACACGAGCTGGGCTCTGCACTGTCACACCCTGCACAGTGTTCCAGGGTTTAAACACTCTGCTGAGGGCTTTTAATTAGCAGCTGGCAGCTCTGATTGCTCTGCTCTCGGGGGTTTTCCCTGTGTGGAGTGGAGGAATGATTAAAGCCCTGCTTTGTCCACTCGGCTGTGAGGACACAGAGAATTGCAGCTGTGCCAAAAAGGTTTTAGGAAAATGTAAAAAGGCAGCAAGAGATCGATGTGAGGCTCTAAAATGTCCCCCAGCCCCACTTACAGGCACAGTTTTACATATAAATCGATGCTTAATTCAGCATGTAAATCAAGCCTTAGCCAGTGCAATCCATAAACTTTAATTGGGGCAAAAACATCCCGTGCAGATTAGCAGCTCCCTCATCCCAGAGATTAAAAAGGAAGCACACCAGGCAATGTGAGTGCCTGCTACAGATCACTACAAACACATTAACAGCTCTTTGCTATCCAGAATATCACAACAGGGGGTTTAGGGCAAATTCTCCTCCCACCCACATCCCAGCTCCCCTTCCTACAGCCACGTTTAACCATCCTACACCTGCTGTAAAGTCTGAGTAAGGATTAGCACCTACAAATTTTGTAATATGGGGCCTTCTCAGCATTTACCATTTCTTTCAGAACACACCAAGTAAAGACTCGTGGAAACCAAGCAGCATTCCCAGCTGAAAGCAATATTCCTGATGCTGTTTTCTGTGTTAAATCTCTCAACGTGGCCTGCAGCCAAAGTGGATTGAGAGGTTTAAGCATTTCATAATTTACCTCTATAGTTCTTGAATATTTTTGCAAAGAAAAAAAAAAATAAAACCCAAAGCCAGACTCCAACAAAGAACTGGGAATGTTCAATCCTGAAGGACACCAGAGTGAAGTAAATGAAAAGAAGCTAAACAAAGGAAGAGCCCTAATGGAGTATGGACCTTGAGAGAGCAAAAGTGGAATGGAACAGCCACACAATCCTTATTTCTTTAATAAAGGCTGAAATTTTATGTTTCCAAATACTAACTCTGTGTTTAAATAATTACATGCATTTCTTATTCAAGGGTCAGAGTAATAATCCAGCCCTGAAGGAAAGGGAGAAGGAGGGTGAAGGAAAAAACCCTCCTGCACCAAATCCAGGTCTAATAAAAATCACATAAAAGCAACTCTGTCTGATGCAAACAGTGGAGTGTGTGCACAAGTGACAAGTATTTATTTAGCTAATTTCATAACACTTAAACTTGTTTATATATCATCAGTCCCATCACATGTGCTGCATTTTACCAGTGTTCCAAAGACAAAAATAAATGGCCTACCAGCTGCTGCTTCCTCAAGGTTGTGGTTTACTTGGGTATAAACAGTCAGAGCAAAGTGATTCAAGCATTACTGTACTCTGTAGGCTCAGGAGATCTGAGGGGCTGCCACAGCACACAGGCAACACCTGAAGTGCTGAGCCCTTCCTAGTGGTGTTATTTGACTGGGCAAAAAAATCCTCTTTCCATTTGGAACCTGTACAAGCTCTATTACCAGCTGCATTCCACTTCAAATATTAGCTGGGGGTGGTGGGGCTGGTTACAGCTGGAATACATCATAAAGCAGAAAGCTATTAAAATTCATGGCAGCCAGACAGTGTGTTGATCCTACAAAAATGGAGCTCTATGTTTAATATTTCTAATTAAAAAAAAAAAAAATAGTTCAATCCACTTTTGTTGTCTTCACCTCTGTCTAAAGCAAGTCTGGGTTTTCACAATACTTTGGCAAGGAAACACAGCTCTGCATTTCAAACATATAAAAGCCAGCAGTGTAACTGCAACAAAATCCTTAAGCTCCAGTCCTAGGGGCCTCTCCAGGAATGGCTCCATATGTCCTTGAGAGGATCACAGAAGCAATAAGGCTCAACCTCAATTCCACATCACCTCCATTTGAGTAGCTCCATTTAAGAGCCCCAAACAAGCAGGCTGGTAAAACTCCCTGCCAAAGGAGACAAAGGGGAGTGAAAACGTGAAGGTGTATTTGAAATTTCACGCTGACAAAAGTTTTTCCAATTTTAAATGCTCTCTCTGGCATTGGGAGTGGAAAGAGAAAGCCTTGGAGCACTTATTGAATGTATTTCATTGTCTGTAGGTTTTAATGTGGTGCAAAAAGCCTGAAAGCTCTAATCTGAATAATAAGAGGGTTTGGAGTGAGGGATGTATTTAAAAATACAGCAATTGCTGTTCTAAAAAGTAAGGAAAAAAATCAGAGTAAAAGAATATATCAGTGGTGAAATCATGCAACCAAAGCACATAAGAACTCCACATGAATCTTAAGATGATCTCTTCCTGGAAATCCAGCCCTACCTTGCTCATAGCAGTCAGGGCAGGGTCACAGGCTGCATCCAGGTCCTGCACTAACAGCTGGATGCTGTTGGAGATCACACTGCAAAAGAGGGAAAAAAGAAAAAAAAAAAAGGATCAAGCATGAGTTTTAGAATCACACTGAGTAAGAGAGTGCCAGAACTGGAGTGTTTGACTGTGAGAGGAGGAAAATCCTCTCCTGGCTGACAGCAGCACTATGATGTGAATGCACACAGCTACAACTTGTACTGGGGAGGAGCTGGAAATTCTGCAGGGAGCTGCACAATGGGCTCCAGTGGAGAGAGGATGTTTTTACAATTGACCTTTCTCTGTTTTAACACAAATAAAGGGTTGGGGATCAAAGGTGGCAGATGAAGAGAAGAAATCCCCAAGTATCAAGCCCAGACTGGGATTCAGCTTCAAATTTAATCCAGTCTGTGCAACACCAACATTTTATCATCTCTCCATTTATTCACAGCCAATATTCTGCTGCTCAGAGGAACTTGCAGAGAGGATTTACAAAATGACATCTGCATGAGCTGTGTGTCTCCCATGTGTGAAGATGAAGGCAGATGTCTTATTTACACTATGTCTAGGACTGCTGCCATCCATTGTTTGAGTTCCTGAGACATACACCAGACTAAAGGACACATTAGTCAAACATATTTCCCTCCCTCCCCCCTTTTTTTATAACAGCATGATATTGCTTAGAGACATATTTAAGGCCACCATATTATGATGAGCATAAAGGTGCAGCTGATCCTAAAACAGCCAAGAAACTCTGCTTGCAGCAGCTCAGACCCCCCTCAGGGGCACAGGCCCAGCACTCCCACTGCAGACAGCTTCTGCTAGAAGCAATCAGCAAAACTGATTCTGTTTCACTAAGCACAGTTTTTAAAAACAGTGTCAGCTTTAAATCTGCCACAGATGCGTGTTTACAGCCTCAGGATTATATTTGTTAAGAAGTGGATTTTACTTTTGCTCTTTCTCATGATGGTAGCACAGATGAGAATCACAGGACTGTGGGAAAGCTGAGCAAGGCTTCCTCAAACCATCTTTTCTCCCCCTCATTGTCTTTGTGGAGTTTTGGACACTACTCTGGGGTTCACTGCTCAAAAAAGTGTCCACCTTCTCACTGAGATATGGTGTCACCCACACTTAATTCTGACCTGGGTTTTGTTCTTCACCACGACACAGAAA
The DNA here is from genome assembly GCA_024734555.1 of Trochalopteron elliotii. Taxonomy (NCBI): domain Eukaryota; kingdom Metazoa; phylum Chordata; class Aves; order Passeriformes; family Leiothrichidae; genus Trochalopteron; species Trochalopteron elliotii. The sequence continues at coordinate 264,064 of JANPWX010000242.1, forward strand.
AGTTGCCTGCTCCCCTTCCTACAGCTCCAGCACATGAAGTCTGGAACAGGATGCAAAGGAAAATACTTCCTTCAAAGCAATTGATTTGTTTGTGAAGCCAAACTCATCCAAAATTAGTTGGAAAATTTACTATGGGAGACGAAGAAGAGTACAGGCTTCAAGTTACACGATCTAAAACTTGCATTGGGATAAAAAAAGCCCGTGACTGTTTCTGCTGGTGCCTCTGCTCCTGCTGGGCACCACAGAATCCCCTCCCTGGGGGATCCCACCAGGCCAAGGGAGGCAGACTGAAATAACCACCCCGTGGGCACAGCTGACTCCTGCAGGGCACCTGCTGCCACTGAGTGCAGGGAGGAGCTGTGGCTCAGCACCAAAGAGACACACAAAGCTCTGAGTGGATGGAAAGTGAGGCCACCACTCGTGTGTCCGTGCTCAGGAGTCTGTCAGAAGCTGGGTGACCACGTGCAGCCTCTCCCACCTGAAAGCCACAAGTCTGCAAACAGGCAGAGAAACTCATTTGTCTGCACTTCAAAATAAACACCTGCTGTGGATGGATGCTGCTGCAGCAGGAAATGTGTTGGGAACACAAAGGATCATGACATGCTGAGAGGGTTTGGAGCCTGGCTCTGCAGGGAGACACTTAAAATCCTCACCCCAGGCAGCAGTGGGTGACTCCTGACACAATCTCTGACTTGCCATAAAGGAGCAGCACAGCAACTACAGTGAGCCCCACACTTGAGGGGTTCTCTGAATGCTGCCCATCATCTCACGAAACAGATCAACAGGGAAAAGATGGATTTCTGGATTGACAGTACAGTAATTCTTCTTTTGTTGAACATCAAGAAGTTCCCAGAATTTCTCCCACTTTCCCTAAAGAAACTGCTTTGCCACCCCAGGGATAAAACCCTCCTTTCCTACACGTTTGGGATGGTTCTGCACTTGCCTTCTTCTGGAAGAAGAAACACTTTCCAGGGTGCATAAAACAACGTTCTATCACTTATTTTATGACTGTGCCTAACAAGACATCAAATCCCAGAAGAAACAACTTGTTTGATGTTGTATGAGCCAACACCAGCGAGGTTTATAGCTCTGACTTACACTGACAGAAGGCTGGACAAAGCCCTCAGCTGGAACAGAATGAAAGTCAATTAAAAGCCTTTGTTACAAGACATATCAGCCCTGTCAGTTGGACTTTAAACCTGTCCAAAGCAGCAAATGTGAGCTATACATTAAATAATTTCCAAAACTCTTCAGATTGGCTGTCTGGGACCAACCACCTCGTGAGGCAGCCACTGTGGGAATCAAGCAGCCACTCGAGGTTGCTGATTCCTGCTGGTAAAATTCACCCTCCACTTGCTCCCTGTTAAGAAAACCCCATCCTATGGCACATTTTATTTCTCCTTCCCTGCTACCCTGCTTGCTTTGGCTGAGTGGGCACAGCAACCCTGAATTTCAGGCAGGGATTCACTCTTAAAAAGGTCTGAGGGGAGGCTGAAGGGAAGGGAGTCTCTGCAGCCTGGAATGGAGCCTGAGACCATGTGAAAGAGCTGGATGGAAATTCAGTGGGATCCTGTCCACTGCAGCAGGAGAGGAGGAAGCACAGGAAGGAAGTCTTCTGAAAAAAATACCTTACTGCTATCTGGGCTGAATCTTAGTTTTAGGGAGAGGGAGAGCTGGTGACAGGGATTATTTTCCCAGTCTTGCCAAGATATTCTTTTGTCTGATATGAGGCAAAACAACTTCTGCCTCAATTTTCTTGTCTCAAAAAATACATTCAATCTGTCTGTCAGGGGTGGAGAGGAAAGGATGTTAGAGCAGAATATTTTTAGCTTGCTACATGAAAAGTTATTTTAATGAATGATAATCTTCTCTCAATTATAATCCCCAAATATAAGATTGGATCAGTCTTTTATGTCATCTGAAATGGGGTTTGATCATACTGACAAGGCTGCTGATTACCAGGGGGAAGTTAAAGCAGGAAGGAATGTACTGAAATAGCTTCCTTTCTTGAAATGTAACAGCCACCTCGCAGAGCTGCCAAGATGCAAATGATGTTTCAAATGGAAACTCACTATTTCCTTTCCCTTTTCCAGTGCTCTTGTTCCTTTGGCTTGGCCCATGGGGGAGCAGCTAAAGCCTGTGCTAGTGCTGCTCTTGGAGCAGCCAGAGGATGCCATTCCCTGAGCAGGGAAATGCCTGTGCCCAGGCTGTGGACCCTGTGACACTGGGATCTCAGGATTGTTTTTACTCCAGCACCATCTGCCTGACAAAAGGGGATGTTTGGAACATTGTGGGAGGGGGAATGTGCTGGACATACACACTGAAGGTGTCCATCTCTCCTGTCAGGTTGATCCTCTCCATTAGGCTTGCATCCACTTTTTCTTTGAGCTTCTCTTCCAACTGTTGGGAAACAAAACAAGCAACAGGGAGATCAGGTTTCTAACTCCAAATAATCGTTCTTGAAAACTCATGGCCTGGAAAGGTCAGCTTCTTCTAACTTAATCTGTGACCAAACTATATCCAAAACTCATCCAGTGACATTGGAAATCTTTCCTTCTTGGCATCCCAGACCCTGTTGATGTGCCAGGATGGGCCATGGTGGCTCCACGTCCTCAAAGAATTAAAGCTCCAAGGTCAAATATGTAACTCTAGTGTGACATGCTACCGTACTAGCTTAACACTGTGGCATCTGTCCTGCTAATAAAGATGTTTCTCAACACTCTGCCTGTGCCCAAACTGCAGAGGGATTGCCAAACCTAGTGGTGGAGAGGCCTGGATACAGCCAAACATCACAGCTCATTCCTGAGCCATGGCATTTTGGAAGCACCTGAATGTAACGAGTGGCTGCAAATCACATCAGCATAAATTCCTCCTCTCTCCACTCCACATTGCCCCAGTATTTCATGCAAGTATTTTCCCAAAAGCATTTTGAATTATTGTTGTGCTTGTTTTTATGGAGGGGAGATGATGAACCAAGAATCTTTTTTTAAAAAATGAATTTGGTCCCCAATCCAAAACAAATTACCCAACAAGTAGAAAAGGATTGAACCCGAAACTGATGCTGCAAAGCAGGATTACAAGCAAATTACTTTTCTCAGGTAGAAATAACAAAATCAATACTTTTCTTTCTTTGAAATACAGATTGAGCAATGTAGAGCTCAGTAATCAATGGATTTTTTATTACTTTTGGCTGTCCCAGTCTCCACAGCAACACAGAAGAGGGGCTGGTGCCCCCTCAGAGGGAAACTCACCTGCTGGGTGGTGGCCAGGCAATACTCTGCAGTACTTAGGATGCTGCAAATGAGGCAGAGCTCTTCTAAAGTAAACTTTGCCACTTCAGAGCCTTCCTTTTCTTTCAGCAAACTTGTGATGGTGAGCCCACCACTGCTGCTGGTTGTCCTGGAAAAAAACAAAAAAAAACAAAAAAACAAAACAACAAACAACAATTAAAATCTGTGAGTTTTTTGAGTGTACAGACACTCAAGGTGAAAAATTTTTGGATTTTAATGCCATAAAAAGGCTTTCTGACCACAACCCAACCCCCTGTGCAACACAGGACATCAAACCCACAACTGCTATTTTGGGGAAGGAATTCCTTTTACAAAGAGCTTTGCACCAGGTCTTCAAGCAAAGGACAACTCCCTCATTGACAAGAAAATAGATTAGGAATGCAAGTGGAACACAGCTTCACCTTCACTGCCAGTTATCCAAAATCTAATTAAAGACTGCAGAAGAATCTCAGAACTATCAGGAAACTTGTCATATTTATCTCTGCAGCACTAAACAGCTGTCCACATGCATTTGAGACTTTGGCAACCTGTTTTAAAAGCTGATGGTATCAACAAAGTAAATTATAGAAGATGTGCCTTCCCCTCCACTGTCTTCCAGTGAGCAACGTTCATGTATCAACAAAAAAAGACTCAGAGCAGTTTAGAGGCAGGAAATTCCCTACCTCTCAACTCTTTATAATCCAAATCCATTAAAAAAAAAATAGGACAGTGATATTTATCTTGGACAGCAAAAATGGAGCACTCAAAAAAAAAAAAAAAAAGTGGATAAAGAATGCAACTGAGGTCTGATGGAGAACACACATTAAATTTATCTTTCCACTTGTCTGGATGGAACCCTCTCCCCCTTCCACCTGTGAAAGACTTTACTGGTTTCACAAAGTCATTCTGCTGCTCCAGGAATCAATCAGAAGATGTTACACAGCAAATAAAATTATCTGCAGTGGAGTTTTGGCAACATCTCAGGAGCACCTTTAGCCTGTACACTGATACACATTGGTGCAAACTCATAAAGATTTCCTTTCCTTTCACTGCATTTACATCTACAGATCTTATTTGTACAGAGATAAAATGTTCCAGAGCAGAGGGAGGGTACAGGGAAGCACTTTACATCTCACAGATAAACCACCATCATTATAAATTACCATATAGATGATGTTGGGCTAAGGCAGCTGAGAAGCCCAGTGTGAGCTGGTTACCCAAGTAGCAATTCTGAAAGCCAAGCCTCTCTGAAAGACACTTGGGCTGGCATTTCAAAAGGAACTTCAAGAAACTGCAAATCTGGCTGCTAATCAAAGCCAAATATGAAGCTATTCCCCAGGGGCCCTTAAGAGAAAAACAATGTGTGACTGCCCATTTGCTCTCCTGCTTTTTTCCTCTGTGCAAGAAACTGAACTTTGGAGAAAACCACAAAGTAAACCGAGTGATCCTGCTGCTACCTGGGGTGTTTGACAGGGAAATGAGTGCTCACAAGGCTGTATTTATTAATTATCTTCACAAATCATCTGCTCCTCAGTGCAGTGGAATGCCTGCAGCACTTTGAGGAAGCCAAACTCACTTGGGCAGGTTTCCAGAGAGAATTTTCCAGGCGTATTCCCGCAGGTACTTCTGGAAGATGGTGGTGAGGGCAATCATGGGCTCCCCAGTGCTGAGCTGGGAGCACTGCACCATGCACTTCTTGTAGTACACAAAGAGGTCAGCACAGCTGGGCAGGACTGCTCCTCCTTCGTCCACGTTGGGCTTGGGGGGACCCTGGGCCTTGAAGTCAGCCACAAACCTGTCAATCAGCTCGCCCAGATTCCTGGTGTGGGGAACAAAAAGATGTTTTGAGTCTGTTGAGGGAGGGATTGGAGTGAAAAAGAAGGAATAATGCTTACAGTGAGATGCTGCTTGTGACACCAGCAAGCTCAGGTTTATCAGCTGGGTATTCCCAGCCCTTTCTTATCTCCATGCTCCCAGCACAAAGCTCACACAATGCCACAGCCCGAAGCTTTTGTGCTCCAGGAGTTTTAGTGGCAGCTTCAAATCTGTTCTCCAGCCACACATAAAAGCTCCCAGGTCTGCCAGGACTCGCTTCAGCACATTTGATGCAAGTGCATTAAGGCTGTGCTCAAGTTTCATTCCTGGCACCAGGAAAAGGAACAGTCAGGGCTTCCCATCCCAGAGGCCTCCAGAGAAGAGCTCAGGAATATGGATTTTGAAGGGATGTGCTCAAAATGTTGTGTGCCATTTGCCATTTCTTGGTCCCATTTGGATACCACCTGGTTCTGCACAACTTCACACATCCCTTCAAGAAGTTTTATTTAGCATGAGCACAAAGTGCACTTCCTACTTAAGGCTCTTTCTAAAAGCACAAAAAGCCCTCTTATTGTCTCCAGTGATTCATTACAGCCTGGTTCTTATTCAAATATTTTGGTTTTTAGGCAACAATAAACTTCACTCCATCCTTTCACCAGGACAAAAAGGCTTTGGAGCATGGCAGAGGGCCAGAGCCATCAACACAAAACCAGAGAATCTTCTGATCTTGGGGAGTTCCTGTGGTCCTACTCCTCCAGAGACAGCACATCCGTGTCAGAGACCAAGCCCAGCTCAGCTCCATGGAATAACCTTTGCCAGATGAACTGAGTTCCACCAATAAACCTCCTCTCCCAGACACACTCACACACAGACACAGCTTTCCTCAAAGAAGTTTGGCTTTTGGGAAACAGATAAGCCTTTCAAATGAGACAGGTACTTTGCTGATCAGAAGGAGCTCCTGTATTTTATATTCCTACTTTGAATAAGCTCTTCCTGCAGCTCTGCCCTTCCCACAGCACAGCCTTCACCCCTTTGAGGGTGTAATGGCTGGGCTGTGCCAGAACCCAGGGTTCCTAAGGGCAAAGCCAAATCCTCAGGAGAATGGCTGAGACTCTGCAGCACGTTCTCAAAGGGGAAAAACCTGCCAAAAACAACAACTTCCCCCCAGTTTCCACCTCTTTTTTCTTTCCCACTTCCCTCCAGTTTCCACCCCTTTTTTCTTTCCCACTTCCCTCCAGTTTCCACCCCTTTTTTCTTTCCCATTTCCCTCCAGTTTCCACCCCTTTTTTCTTTCCCTCTCATGAGTGAGAAAACCCCTTTGATTCCAGCTTTCCAGAGAACCCACAAGTCTCTTCCCTGATAAACTTAGAGGTTGCTCCCTCAGAATGGATGAGCTCCTACCACTCTGATCTGCTGGGCCAAACTTCTCTCCAGAAGTGTGCTTGGAATATCAGGACTCTCAATCATGGAGCAACACTGGTTGGCTTTAGCAAAGACAAGTAGCCCCTTTTTTCCATGCCTGTTGCTTGAGCACTGCACACAGCTCTGATCCCACACTCAAAGCTCCTCGGCTGTGTTACAAGCCCTGTAAAAACATCAGGCTGCTGCACTGATGTGATAAATCTCCACACTGGCAGCAGCAATTGAAGGCTGAAGTGAAGCATTGATTGTGTTGGGCCACAGAGAAGCAGAATTTACCTCCCTCTGTAGCTGTAGCAGAGCCAAACAGATGGCTGCTGCAGGAGGGCTCACACGTGCTGCAGGCTGCAGATTCCTGCAGCTTCTCAAGGAAAGAGGACGTGGCTCACTCCTTGTCAAATTCAACAGCTGCATCTCCACCTCTGCATCTGTGCTGGCCTCCAGCTGGGCAACAAAGTGGAGCTTTCTTAGCAGTCACCAGTCACTTGATTTTTTTTTTTGCCTTCTCTCAGTCTCAAGACACGGTCAGGAATGTCAATGGCTTTTGTTTCTTTATGCTTAGCCCACATGTTCTCCTCTTCTCTGAGGCAAAGTGAAATGGATCTGCATTTTCCTGGTCCCCCAAGGTCTTGTCAACTGGGCTGCAGGAGAAAAGGCAGCTGTTGAGAAGAGCTGGGAGAGCAGTGCTGGGGCTTCATGCTTGTTCTGATCCCAACCTGGATAAAACTGCCCATCAAACTATGGGACTGCTCCTACTCCAGAATGGCACTGGTGCAAGCAAAACATCAGAATATTGTGCACTAAAAGAACTAATATATCATTAATGCACACCTTGGTAGATGGCAAACCTTCACATGAGCCTCAGCTGGCCCAAATATGATACGAAGGCCACAAATCTTGGTGTGGTACAGTGGGAACACAGAGAGTCTGGCAGAAAAAGCTGCTGGGAGATGAAACATGAAGAAGGCAGAAGAGCTACAGAAAAATGAATGTTTCCTCCACAGACTCTGCGGAAAAGCTCCAAGAAAACTCTCTGGTAGAGCAGATGTGGTATTTCCTAACAGTAGCATATTTATTGGGAGCGAGAACTCGCCAAATCTAACCAAGAGAAAGAATGAAATGAAATCACATAATTCTATTCTGCTTCTTTTCATTCTTGCATTCCTCTTCCTTTTTTTTAGTTTTTTTTTTTTTTCACTCAACCTACTCAGGGCTGTTCTGCACCTCTGGCAATCACCAGAGGAACCAGGAACTCGTTGAGCAGCACGAGAGGAGAACAGGGTGCTCAGGAAACTGGGTGTGCCCAGTGCTGTGTACAGGGCTGGGCACTGAGAGCCCTGGAGCATTGCAGAGCAGTTTCCATGGACTGGGGATTTTGGAAGCCCCTCTGCTGACGAGGCTGCAAACACACAGCACAAAGTGCCAGTTTTCCCAGCACTCTGCACTGGGACGTGTCTTTGAGCAGATTTAAGGAGGGCTCTGCACACTCTCAGCCCTGCAGACCTGACAGAGCTCTTCCTCCTCTCCAGCAGAACAGCTCAGCTCACATCTGTGTGCTCCTGCTGCTCCAGCTGACCACAAAGGAGAGCTAAAGATGCACATCCCATAGGGGCAGGAGTGAAATCTGCTTTGCTGGTCACAAATCTGATATTTACTCTGCAGCTGAAGGTGGAGAGCAGCATCTTTAAACTCCTCCTTTCAGGTGTCTCCTCTTGAACTGCCACAGATTTTGGCATTGTGTTTCTTTAAAAGCGTATGGAAACAATTTTTTGGCAGAAAATGTCCAGGCTTTTTTCTGCATTTCTTTTTTCTTTCAATGATGAACACAACTATCACACTGCTCTCACTATTCAGAGCTCAAACATACAATTAATGATCTAAGAAACATCTCATTTTCAGACATCAGCAACAGATTCCTCCAAAGTTCAATCAAAGGAAGAAGAAGAAGAGAGAAAATCATGAAGGAAGGCAATTTTTGGCAGTCAGGGGCAGCATGGGGAATACTGTGGCAGTTTTTCTTTGAACTCCCTGCAGCCTGTGGCTATAAAGCTAACATAAAACATCTCATGATTGTAAAGGAAAAGGAGAAGAAAAAATAAAAAAAAAGGCAACTGAAGGGGCTAGGAGCACAGTGGGGTAGAATTACCAAAATGGGGATTAAAATGGCCCCCAGTGAGAAGGGAAGAAATACTCAAACAAGTCTGTGCTCAGTTGGCTGAGGGCAGGGGGGAAATATCAGTTTCCCTTTGTTACACTGCAGAGCAGAACCTAAACCCAGCAGGACACAGCACTGTGCAAGGTTTCAGCTATTTAATGATTTTTTTTAAAGGCATAAAAAGTTGATGGGGCATAGAAAAGCTTTTTCAAGATGCTTATCATGGAGTTTGAATAAAATCAGGACACTACAAGCCTCGAGTTACACGTTCTCTCATGTGTAAAGCCCTGGAAGATAGAGGAGCACACACAGATGAGATACATGAAGTAGGCACCTCCTCCTTTCCAGCCACTAATCTGTGCTAAAAGACCAAGTTGAACCTTTTTCAACTATTTCCTCTCCCAGGTGGCACTGGAGTTGTTACTGAGGTGTTATTTAAACCCTGGTGTGAATGGAGGTGCACAAGAAAGTGTGGTGAGAGCCCTGAAAACTTCTCAGAGCTTGAAGCTGAAAGCTCCTTTCATTTGAGTTGTTTTGCTGCAAGTCAAAGAGGAAGATGAAGAAGGGTGCCAGGGATTAAAGCCCCTTGACAAAGTCCCAATCTGTGAGCAATGATAATGTTATCTCACAGCCAGCTCATCTACAGCAGCTTTCATCTGAGGGTCTCAAATAACTTCTTTCTACCAAGCAAATCTTGCAGCTCCTCTGCCACAAAGCCACGTGTGTATTTTACAGAAAACCCAACCCTATTATTTGTGGAAGACACGAGATGAAAAGAAAGACACATGTCAGCAGTGGGAATTGCAGAGGCAACAGAAGTAATTTCAGGAACTCTGAGCCTCTTCCACAGAAAGGCAGCAGGCACCACTCCTGCAGCCCTTTGCAATTACACACAAAACCAACCTCCACAACCCTCTGAACTCTCCTTTTGTCCAAGCAAAGGCCCCACTCAAAGCTTCTTGAACCACAAACACTTCTCCTGGTGAAATCAGGCAGCAGAGTTTCAATAAATTAATTTTTCTGCAGCTTGAGGACAGAATCCAGCACAACCCAACACATCCAAAAGCAAACAAAGCCTAAAACTCAGGCTGGTTACTCACTTGTCCTGGGACTCAATATACACATAAAGGTGAGGCTCAAAGCACTTGGAAACAATGCCATGGAAAGGATTGTCAGGGACCTTTGGCTTCTTTGGCTGCAAGAAAACATTTAGAACGTTTGGTTCAAACCCGCCCTGAAAGACCTTGAAGGAACAGCAATGCATCAGCACAGAAGGATATAAATCTTAAGAGATATTGTAACACAGAAATTTGCTGTCAAATAATAGAAGCATATAAATGTCATTTTATCCAAGTCTTCCCTCCTTCTTAGAGAGCTGTTAGCAATCCAAGAAATTCTCTCTCCACTTGTAAAATATTCTTAGCCTTCAAGAGAAGGCTGCTCCATGCTAACAGATTTCAGCTGAAGAATCTTAATGCAGTTTGCAAATAAAATCTCTCCAAATCCTTCAAGTAGTAACAAGGCTCCACTAGTCCCCTCTGAAATCAAATGTAGCAGTTATTTGGAAGCAAGATTGAAGAATCCTTACATTTTAGAATATCAAGGGCAATAACTCAAAGTTACAGGCCTCATCTGAATGAATTTTATTTAGATAAACAGCATGTAATTACTGGAGGAGCCAGAATTATACAGGCAACACTACAGGCCTGCTTTCACTGTGAAACATGTTTCTGGGGATGCAAAGATTTCTATTTTTTAAATCACATTTAGAGCATTAAGCACATGTGCCATTTGGGAGCCATCCTGTTTACCCTCATTTGAGTTTAGTGCTGCACTCTAACCACGGCCAAGCACAGCTCACCAAAGCCACTGGGACTACTCAAACACTTAAATTTGTGCATGTTTAAGTACCAGGCTGGGCAGGGCCTTTAAGCTCTTTTTTGCCCTACAGCTAGACTGTTATTATTCTTTTTTACTAATAGGTAATTTCTCTTCTTGTTTCCCAGCAAACCAGTAACTTTTCATTGGCTGTACAGAGGGCTGCAGTGACTCTGGAATGGAATTCTTGCTTCTCTCTCCACAAAAAGCCAAGATCAGCTGCCAGCCAATGAAGATATGAATTTTTCCAGCTGTTTTTTTTTTTTTTTCAGTGTAAGAAAAGCCAAACAAAAGAAGCAAAATGAGAGAGCCTAAAGGACTTTCTCTCCTGAACAACAGAGGAGGTGGCACTAAGAATTTGGCAGAACTATCAGAGTGTGACAAAGCAAACATTTCTCAGCAATAATTCAGCCCCAAATGCTGAATCCCAACTTATTGCTGCAAACCTAAAGTGAGGAAATGGTTTTATGGAGGCCAGACCACCTCTATCTATGAGCCTTGAATGAAGAATTTAAGTTTTAAGAGCCTTGGGACAGAAGCATTACCAGGCATCCTCCACCCAAATCCCTCTGCCAGTGCCCGTCTGTGCCGGACACACACACTCACTGGAGCTGGGAGGAAAAAAAATGCCTGGGAATCACAGAAACCTCCCAGCTGCCAAACCCCTGGCATGGCAGTGCCAGCACAAGGCTGCAGATTCACCATGTTTACCACTCACCAAGGCTGGAAGAGCCAACTCCTGAAGCAAGCCTGGCTCTCTCTGTTTGTCTCTGCATCACGCTGCTCCCAGCATGTCTGGGGGAAGGAATACTAAATCTTTTAACAGTAGCAGTGAAGCTGTATTTCTGAGTGTGCAACCCTGTCCAAAAGCTGCAGATGTTTAAGCTATTTCCTCCTTGAGTTTGATGGAAATAATAAAAGGTTACTGTTGTCACAGTAAGGAGGTCTGCAGCTGGCCCAGTTTCCTTTCATTACTATCCAAAGTAAACAGATTAAATTGAACTGCTAGGATTACCAAAAGAGGGGCTTTTTTAGCATGGATTTCCCCCCAAAAAAATTCTTGTGCTCCCTCTTAGATTCCCAATCTTGAATTTTTCAGGATTGGTGTCTTGGAAGGGCTCTTTGACTGAAAACCCTTCAACACTTTGTGTCCCTTCTGTTCTTCAGGCAGTGACAGCAGGAGGTGAGACTGGCAGCACTTCCAGACTCTCAGCAGGAAGCAGCAGCTGCTGGCACTGTGACACTGAAATGCTGGAGCCCACCTGGCACACAGGAGGCTGCAGGGCAGCAGAGCCCAGCACTGTGACATTGACACAGGGCATTCCTACAGGGAAAGGGCAGCCTCAGCACAAACTGCATTTCCAGGGATGTCCCCATGGATGGCTTCACAAGGTACAGCAGTGCCTCTCCCAGGAGCTCCTGAACTGCTGCATTCTGCTGTTCAATAAATCCAGCCCTAATTGTTGCAATTATCTCTTCACCTGCCTGCTAACACCACTGACTTCTGCAGGGATGTCCTCTCATCTCAACACTGCACATCTGAGCCAACCTTCCAGTCATTAAGTATTGGAAAGCAAGCTCTTCCCAAAAGGTGCATCAGAGATGTCTCCCCAAGTTCCCAATCTCTGATGAAGTCCACACAATACCAACTGTCCAAGCTGTATTTTAATGGAAAGAGCAAAACCTTGCTTAAATCATTCTGTTTCAGGACTTTGGCTGTGGATGAAGTCAGAGGGGCTGCCCTGCTCATGTGAAAATCTGGAGGGGATGCAGTGCACCAGACACCAGACTGTGCTGGTGGAGAGCTCCCACCTCCTCATCTCCCCATGGATTTGGGGCTCTGGTCACCCATCAGGATACACCTGTACATGGCCCATTTACAGGGCTGTAAATCCCCTAAACAAGAGCAGAGTACCAGCCTCAAGTAACTCACACCTGAACATTTAGAAAACATCCATCCGGGTGTATAAAAAATACAGGCTTTGATATTGGTGCCAATTAAAACAATTGCATTTGCCATTCATCCTTTAATGTTTGCAGAGGGCTTTGGAAGCCCTGTGTTTGGACAAGCAGTTAAGGTGCTGCCTGCTTTGCAGAGGTAATGGATGAAAAGCACTGTAAAGATAAAAAAAAAATCCCAGAAGTGATTTATCTGGAGTGAAAATCTAAAGCTGACACTTGAAAGTTCAATGACTTGCCTGGTGGCTCCAGACACATAATCAGTTTGCTCAGCTGACAGGGCAAAATATGAATTGCAACTGTTTGTAGAGGAGCTTCTTTGGGGATCTGAAAACCCAAATAGGTATTTCATCTCTCTTTGACAGAAATCCTGTAGTTACATCTGGGCTGTTGCTGTACAGGCTAGAACAGAATCCAGCTCATTCTCACGTGGCAGGATTGTCTCCACACTATTAACTGGAATAAAGATTGCTTTGGTTGCAGTGAAGTGAGCCAGAGCAAAGCATGGTCACACTGGGAGCCTGAATGCTGCACAAAAGCATCAAAACTGCACTAAATTAATTGCTCTGAAAACAAACTTTTCCAATCAGTGGGATGGGAAAAGCTGAGGCCCCACTGGAGATTCTGAGAGAGGCTGACAGCTGAGAACTTCAAAGACTTACTTTGTCTGTATCACTTTTCTCCATCACAATCTCATCTGCCTCTGGCCCAGTTTCATCCTCCAGAAAGGGGTTGGTGGAGGGAGGTGGCACTTCTGGCTTCTTCTGTTGGAAAAGAGGAAGCTCTTTAGGAGAGCAGCCACTTTTGTGCCCTCTGGCACACAGCTGCATCCACATTTTGCTTTCCTGAACCCTTCAAAGCACTGCCCAGCAATTTCCCTTCTCCCAGCAGAGGTGATCAGATCCTGGCTCCCTCTCCATCCCTCCATGCTCAGCCCCTGCTCTGTTTGCACCCACACTGCCTGAATCCTCCTTGAAAGGGCCACTGTGACATTTCCACTCTCCCAAACCCCACTCCAGAGTGTGTGGTCTCCACTGGGATAACCCACAACAGCAGCTCCAAAACTCTGCCCTGCAATAAACACCAAACTGCTGCTCCCAGTGTTTGTCCCCCTCTCTGCACTCACCAGCCAGCTATTTATAATATTGGCCTTCATTTTGGGTATGAAACAGGGCAAATGATATGTCTGAGTGACACACCTCTGGCATGTCAGAAAGGGGGAAACACAGGGTTTTCTGTAATTTGAAACCACACCCTCCCCTTCTGCTTTTCTCACTTATAACAACCCAGTGAAGCCAATTTAATTAAAGCTGTAAATTTTCTATTAAATTTGTCAGAATAAATAAAGCCATATTCTTGAGAGATCTAAATTCAGCCAGGAGGAAAAACTTACAGGACTTCCTCTTTTAATTAGCAGCACCCACAGTAAATGACAAGTGGGTCCAGCAGGCTTTCCTTGGAGGCTGAATTATCACATCCAACCAGGATTCAAGACACCAGCTGGACAGAGAAGCCAACCTCAAACCAGTGGTTTCTGAGCCACACATGCTCTGTGCTCCCAGAGCTCTGGGCTGAGATTCCAGGCAGGGAAAGCTCAGAGATGGCTCCAGAGATAATCCCTGAGTTTTTTCTCTTGGTTCTGCCTTTACAATCTACTAAAAGAGACAAAGCAGAAGCTACAAATGTCCCTGCAAGGCAGAATGACCCAACAACGTGGGATTGAAAGTTGACAGCATGTGGTGAATGTGTGGTACCCAGAAATGAGGAGGAGAGGGGACTTTGAGTTATAATGTGTCACTGACAAGTAGAGAACAAATATTACAAGGCAGTTACCACACCATAATCACTCTGTGGCTCTCCATAGCCATGTGGCTTCAAACAGCACAGGGCTCCAGGAGAACCAAAAAAGCACACTTTTAAAAGTGCATTTTTATTCTTGTGAGCCCTGTGCCATCTTCTCTACAGTCTACACAACTAAAAATCACTTCTCCAACTACAGGCCACTGAGCAGAGCCACATCAAACACCCTGAGGCTGCAGGTGACACCTTTTGCACTCTCCACTACCTGAGCTGTGTGTGAGGGGGTTTCTTTCTCCTGAGAAAGCTGCTGAGTAAAGGACAGCTCTTGAGAAATCCCCTTACCACTGTGCCATCAGCCAGAGTGCAGCCTGAGAAGCGTTTGGCCAGGAGCCCTTCAAAGTTGGTTGTTCTCTGAATTGCAAACAAAAGCAACTTCACCTCAATCTCCTTGGCCCTGGTGCGCATGATCTTAGAGAGCTCTGCCCTGCAAGAGAGAGGGGGGATATAGAAAAAACAAATGTGGTTTTCTACAAAGATTTGAAACCTAACACTGCAACTCAGTCCACTCCCCAGAGAGACTTTCATCGCAAAATTCAGCCTAATTCCTAAGAGGTTCTCTAACATAAAACTGCTTTGCAGATCCCATTTCAAACACAACCACAGTTGTTCCCAGCTCTGTGGGTAACAGGACCCCATCTCCTAGCAGCCAGTTGGGAAAGCCCTCAGGATCCAACCTTGGGAAGCACAGTGACTCCCACTGTGGTCCCAGAACAAAGGCAATGGTGCTACTGGGACTCCACCCGGCACCCTCATCTGTTTCCCTCCCTCTGGCTGGCAAAGAGCCTGGTCTGAGGCACTCACACCACAGCCAGCTCATGCTCTTATTCCACTTGGCCTGAAATACTGCTGATTTTTACCTCTGTTACGCTGAAAATCGATTTTCACATCACTTCAATTTCAATTCCTCATCGTTTTATAGCGACGCTTCTCAGGCTTTTCCCCTCCTCGCTCCCTTTTAACCACAATCCCACAGAGAGCTATCTGCAGCCTGCCTTTAGACACTGACCAGTGTGGCAGGAGCCAAACCAGCCTTTTATTTCCAAGGAAGATGGGCTGGGGTGGGGGGAGCAGGAGCTCACCTGGTGACGTGGCAGAACTCCACGGCGATGCGCTCCGTCATGCACCACTCCGTGGGGAACATGCGCCCGTACTTCTCCTCGTAATCCACCAGCTGCCTCTTGATCCAAGCGTAACGCCGGTCAATCTTATCCAGCCAGGCCACCTGAACCCCACAAACAACATTTTTTTCAGCACCAACAGCATCTTTAGCAGCAGCAAGTTGCAAGTATTGAGCTGTGCTGCAGCAGCTCTGAGGAGGGGCTCGGGCGATCGATCAGAGCTGATCCGACATCAATTAACATCCTCTGAGTGCTCCAAAGGGAGGTTTAGGTTGGATGTAAAGAAAATTTTCTTCACTGAAAGGGTTATCAAGCACTGGAACAGGCTGCCCAGGGAATTGGCTGAGTTTAAAAGATGTGTGGATGTGGCACTTAGGGACAGGGTTCAGCGGTGAACTTGGAAAAGGTTGGAATCAAAGATCTTAAAGGTCTTTTCCAACCTAAATGATTCTGGGATTCCAAGTGCTTAAACACATGCCAGACTGAAAATCCTATCTTGTGTGAATCAAAGAGAGCAAGTTCTGTTGAAAATGAGGATAACAGTACTCCTAAATCATGCAGAGATTATTGAAAACTCAATCCAATAATATTTCATTTGATCCCACCCTCTTTGTTTCGCAGACAGAGAGGTTAAAGTCAACACTGGGATGAGAGTGCAGGAATTCCTTACATTCAGCTCACATTTAAACTCCAACAAAAATCCTTACAACCTGAGCAGGAAGGGATTTTTCCCCCAGTTTTGGTGTCTTCTGGTCAAAACCCAGGAAGATTGATCCAAAAACGCTTGATGGAAAAATGCTATTTAAACTTAGGCATTTAGCCTTTCTCTATTTCTATGTCAAACATTTGAAATTGATAAAATACATTTTGATCTAAATGTGATTTTGGTTTGTATAGGGTTTTTTTCCAAATTTAAGAAGGTTATGGTAAACTTTTAAAAAGCTGTTAGTATCAGGAGAGGAAGTTTAAAAATTAGCTACAAAGATAATTAACTTCCTAGAAATCCCTCCCCCTCAGCTTTCTAAGCATTTTGAGGTGTTTCTTAATTGTTTGGGGGGTGGTGGTGTTGAGTTTGCAATTTTCAGAGTTTCACTCTTCGACCCTTTGCNTTTTTTTAAAAGGGCAGAAAATTTAGAAGCGTTTTTTTAAAAAAGCAGAAAATTTAGAAGCATTTCTTTAAAAAAAGGCATACAACTTAGAAACTTTTTTTAAAAAAGGCAGAAAATTTAAAACATATTTTTTAAAAAAAGGCAGAAATTTCAGAAGCCTTTTTTTAAAAGGGCAGAAAATTTAGAAGCATTTTTTTTAAAAAAAGCAGAAAATTTAGAAGCTTTTTTTTTAAAAAAAAGGCAGAAAAATTTGGAAGCATTTTTTAAAAAAGGTAGAAAATTTAGAAGCATTTTTTTAAAAAAGGCTGTTTTGGTGCTGCTTCACACGGACACAGATTTGCCCTTCACCAACTGTTCCAAAGAATCTCCTCATTCCTGCACTTGCCACTTGCATGAAGAAACCAGCAAAGCTGGTACTTGGAAAGACAGAACTGGTGTTTTCTTGGAAATAAATTTAAATTCACACTTCCTCCCCTCTGCTGTTTGCAAAGTCTGGATGCACAATGCTGGGGAAGCACAGCAGGTGCCTTTAGCCCCAGCCCAGACCTGTATCTGGGCTGAGTAAACCACAAACTCAGTGGCCCTGTGTCAACAGCCAGCCTGTGCTTGGCTTCCTCTGAACAAAACACAAAGTTTTGTGACAAACAAATAACCAGGGACTGGGTGAGACCCCAAGGAAACCCCAGTGGGGTCCCACAGATGAATTATTGCCTGGCTGCAGCCCTCTGTGCAGAGAGAAGGGAAGGATGGCACTTCCCCCTCACATTCCTGACAGGAACAGTGAGAAATCACCCTTTGCCTTCTAAAGAAACTCCTGAAACAGGCAAATCTGGAGGGAAAATGAGACTAAATCCATCAACAATCACACTGAACCGTTTTCAGTGACACTTCTCAACGGGAGGAAGAGGGAAAAGTGAGAACTTTACCTTTGTACCTTGAGAAGGAAAAGCTTCCTCGAAGTCAGCCAGGATCTGCTGCCCCAGCTCGTTCTGTGCTGCCTTCACCCTGAGGGGGACACAGGAAAGGCTCTGGTGGTGGCTCAAAACCTCCCTGCCAACATCTCTGCAAGGTGGCTGAAGCACCACCAGCTGCGTGAAGGCTTGGAAGGGATCAAAAGGGTTTGGAAGGGATCAAAAGGGTGCTGAAGAGAAAACATCCACATCAAGAAGGTTTGTGTGTGAAAACTGGCAGAGTGTTTGCTCTCTGAGTGACAACCCTGCACAGCCCTGACCCCTCAGTGCAGCAGAACATGTCCTGGATTCTCCTGCCCTGCTGCCATTTAATATTTCAAAGAGGACCAATTAAATCAGCTGAGAAATCAGCTCTTTGAAAATCCTTTAATGCCAGTGTGATCTACTTTCAGATTCATTAATGCTGACCACATTTCAACAGAAATATGTTTCTAACACGTAAAAAGCTTCACAATGTCTCAATCTTCACCATGAACCTTTCACAGTTCCAGGTGTACTGATCCACTTTTAAATGAATACTGCTGGCAGCAGTTTTATCCTATAAATTATAAATTCCCCATGTCTTAGAGAAGCACAAAAGAGCAAAGATATGAAATGGGAGTAGAATAAACCACAACCTTGCTCTTTCTGTTTTTTTTTTTTTGTCTGAGAGAATAAAGCTTCCAATTTCCAGAAATAAAAGTCAATACAGCTTAATTGATACTTTTAGGGAAATGGAAATGCCTACACACACTGGAAAGTGCCAAAGCAAACAGTGAGGCACTTGTATCCCTCTGCAGCCCCTGAATTCTTCCATCAGTTTTTATTATACTGGAAACACTTTCAGGTCTAAACTGATCCCTCAAACAGTGGATTTTTCCACTGAGATTGATACTTTAGCAAGACTGGCAACATTTACTGTTGTGAAAATGTTTGTTCAGACTGTGGGCAGAAGACTTGGGGATTTTTTTTCGTGCTTGTTTAAGACTCCTCAACCTTATCAAGAAATGATCTGCTTCTTTAATCTTCCCATTTGAGTTCCATTAGCAGCAAAAACCTACGAGATGATCTGACAATGCTGGATTTTTTCAGGGTGCCAAATGCAGAAAATTCTAGTCCTTTAAAAGTGAAGGCTGAAATATAACTTTATATCTGTGATTTAACTGGATGTACGACCTGCCTTCCCCAGGATTTATTTATGGGGATTTTGTTGGAAAAGCTTCCTGCCTGCAATGTCAAAAATAATTCTCACTTAAGCTCTCTGCTTCACAGGAATGTTCAGAAACTCCTCTACTCTTCCAGGTAAAAAAAATCCCCAGTTAACAACTTCATAACTGGGAAACAGAAGGATTTCACTAATATGCTGAAGTAGGAGTGGGAAATTTAATTAGTAAGGAGGAAGCCACAGCTACAGGTTTACTCCTGCTGAAATTCTACAAGAAAGTACTTGTAGCTCATGTGAGAAAACATCACAGAACCAAAGCCCTCGATTCTCCAGGAAAAGAAGTGGGGAAAAAAGAAAGAAGAAAAGACACTGAACACAGATGGGAATTTTTTATCTTTCAAATAATCAAGAAACAAGAAGTGTGCAGAATTAGGAGTCACAGAAATTAGTTTGTATGAACAACTGGAAGCTATTAGCAGTGATACTTCTTTCCTTAGGAGAGGCTGTGGGGACCTTTCTATTTGACAACAGCTGCAGTGCAGCACAGTGGAAGCACTGAAAAAGAGCAGCAGCCAGATTCCTAAAGACTCAACAAATTTAAAAGAGCCTCTGTCAAGCAGTTAAAAGCCCTGTCCACAAGCTTTGTTGTTTTAGGCACTGATTCAGGAAAGTACTTAAGGATAGTCTTAATGGGGATTCTCGTATCCTTAAATTAAGAAACTTGAAGGAATGCCTTGCTCAAGTGGGATGTTAAAAATATGTATTTTTTAAAAATAGGTCCTGAATAAAAATCTCTCAAAAGCAGACAGGGAAAGCAAGTTTGAATCTTTTTTTTTTTTTTCCCTTCATATTTTCTAAGAGAGGGACAGGGCAGTGCCATCCAAGCAGCCAAAAGTTTAGGTGAGTGTGAGCAAGGACAGGGAGCACCAGTGCCCTCCCAGTAAATATAATTTTTTTATATAACCACACACACACAGATACACTCCATTATTTTCACAATTATGAACACACACCCAGAAGCAAGAAAACCTTTCTGCCACATCTTCAGAGCTCCACTGCCTTAGGCAGAGAACACAGGGGGACACTTGCTTGAGCCACTGGAGATTACTGCCCCCGTGGAAAGCTGTCAGCTTTTCAATAATTCAGAATATTCTCCATGCAGTGCAGCATTAAAAGATAAAAGCCTGGACATTCAGCACTGAATGACCTCCCTGCACATACCTGAGGGTGTGTGTGCAACCACTTCACCAAGTGAATTGGCTCAGCAAGCCCAGATAAGAGATTTAGGATCTCTCAGAGCCTCAGGTGGGTTTGATAAGGGTCTCTTCCCTTAGGTAGGTTCCCCTAGAAACGTGCTGGGATATCCCACTCAGCAGGGAATTGCCTTTTCCTGGGGTTGCCAAACCCTCTGGTTATCCAACTACCAATGATTTCTGTTTCTCTGACTTTTGTTTTAATATCAGTGGCTTTTCTTCTCTGTTTCCCTTGCCTTTAAAACATAAAAACAAGAAAACCCACTGCTATGTTTCAAATGACATTCAATTAATAGACACCACAATTCCTTTAGCCAAAGCTACCAGAAATCTTAAACCACGCCTGGCAACTTGCTGAGATAAAAAGAGGCTGAGCCAGCCTGCTTTCCTGTGGCAAACTCATAATTATCTTTCTCCTAAATACTTTCCAGGCTTTTTTCCACTATCTGCTGGGCCTGCAAGACCACTTTTCTGGGTGGGTTTGGGACCACTAATTGTACCTCCCTCCACAGACAGAAAACAGCAGAGGATTGAGAGATAAGAAAATATTCCTGTTTACTAAAACACAACTACAGCTACCAATGCACTCCATTAAAAAGAGTTTTAGGAACACTCTTAGGAAAATATTTACATTTGGCTATGAACTGTGACATTTTTACATCAATACTCAACAGGATCAGCACAAGAAGCCAACTAATTGAGAGTTCAGTCCAGGTTTCCAATGAATCCTTACAGTGAGACTCTTGCTTGGTTATTTTCAAAGGGACAGAACAGGTGGAAAACAACATTAAAAACACATCATTACTTCTCACAGCATCCAGGAGCAGCAACCTAAATTGAATACCCCATGACAAAGAGCACATCCAACACCACTGAGCAGGCACTTCTCCTTCCCATGGTTTCCCATTCATACTTGGCTTCACTCCATTCACACCATGAAAAAAAAGAGGCTTTTTATTTCAGAAAGCAACAGAATCTGCTCGTTTAGCAGTGTATATAATGGGCTTATTGTATAGAACAGACATTGGTTACTGTCACAGGTCTGTGCCAACATCTACTAAAGCATTTCTTGCCTTCCCAAACATCCTAGAGGCTTCACTTCTACCATTAAAACAAATCCATGAGATATCAAACCCCATCAATTTCACAGTCTAAAAATATCCCTGCAAGAAGCCAAGCAAACTTCCCCTGATGTTTCATGAATCACAAAAGGATTTCCAAGCAAAAGAGAGAAGAAAGTCAACTCCAAACCAGGCCCAAACACAGAGCCATGGGGTCTAACTCCAAAAGCAGAATTATGGTGCCATGGACCTCCCTGTAGGAATTTTCTGCCTGGATGTGGAGCAGTAAAGAGCTCCCAGCAGCACCCCAGAGCAGCTCCTCTCACCCCACAAGCAGCCTCCTCTATCACTACCAGATGGTGCAGCTCTCCCTGTATAAACACTGGAAGGAAAACCCTGCTGAGACAATTCTAAAAATAGGAGGAACAGACTTTCTTGAGCTCTTCAGATCCTTATCTTGAAGGGAGAATAAAACAAAAGAAGTTTTCCTCCATGTCCTTGCCAGTCTCGCCGGTGTGACTCAAAACCACCACAAAAGCCTGAATTGGTTTTTATAACAATCAGCAACTACATAAGTATTAAATAATCATCCACCAGAAAGGGAAAAACCAGCCAGAATTCTAGAGCAAGGTTTAAATTATATTTGGCCTTAAAATGGCCAATGACAGCAGGTTTCTGCCCAAAGGGCATTACCACTCTGGAAGAAAACGAAGCAAGCAATCTTTCTGAGCACAAGGTTGGAATAGACAACAGCCTTAACTCAGAAAAGCACTGACATATGTTTACATTTCCTTGATGTTCATGTTCATTTAAGCAAATGCTTATGGTCAAATGCTTTGTTAAACAAGACCCCATCCCTTCTCTAGATTTCGAGTGGATTTTTCTTCTGCTCTGTTTCATGGATTCCATCTGTGTTTTCTGGAAGAGGTATCTAAACCATAAAGAAAGTCCAACAGATTTACATGAAAACATTACAAACAAATCATTCAAGCTCTGTTTCCATCACTAAACAACACGGGGAGCCAGCTGCTGTCTTAGCAAAGGGAGCCACCAAAAAAAAATTAATGACTGTGCCTGGAGGACTCCTTTGAGTACCTCTGTAATGAGCAAAGTCATCTCAGGCAGGGACAGCAATGTCCCCTAGAACAGGGAGGGCCTTGTCCCCTCAACTCCCAGCTGTCACATCCCAAATGAAGCCAAGATTGAGGAGAAATGGTGACTTAGTGACCACTGAGCCCTCACCTGCTACTGCTGAGGGTGGTGGGGACCAAAACTCACCAAATCAGGGTAACTCCACCTCAGAAAATCAAAACTGTACAAGCCCAGCAGAAGAACACTGGCTAAAAGCCTCATATCTCAGCAGAACTGGGCAACAGGAGCAGGTTTTGGCAGAAGGAACTTAAGGTGCACAGAATAACCAAGTCTGGCAAAGGCACAAGGAGAAATCCTGCCTGCCCAAGCCCTGGGGCACTGCAGGCTGACAGCAGCTCAGCACCAGTGACGTCCATGGTGAGGCACAAAGGGGCCCAGACACCACCAGGGGCATGAACAGATCTGTGCTTCATGCCAGGCTCCATCACTGAGCTGAACAGGGCAGGAGAAAGCATCACCTCAGGGCCCACCACAAACGCCTGCACGTGAACATCACACAGAACAATCTGCACTTCCACGGGCTCCTCCAGGTGAGAAAATGAAAAGCCAGGCAGTAAAATGCACAGAGCAAGTTCCATCCACAATAATCACTGCTGTTGAACAGAATGTGCTGCTCCAGATTTGAGCAAACTCTGTCCAGTTTCAACCTGTTTGTTTTGGCTGTAAAAAAGCTCTAAGGACCATGTCCAGGCTTCACATCCTTGAGACTCTGAATCTGCCCAAGACATTTCCTACCCTTCCTCCCCAGCAGGAAAGGAAGTGCTCAGGGTTTGAACCTTTTACCTTTCAGAGAGCTGTCGAATCTGAGGGATCCCCATGTATTTGTTGAAGTGCTCCAACACATTCACAACACCTTGGAGAAGGTTGGCAACTTCCCCATATTGTCTCCTCCTGGTCATAGCCCTGCAGAGGAAATTACAGCTTTACAAAGGCAGACTCAATGAAAATCCTGGGTGGTAATTCCACAGGTTACTTCATCCCCACTGGGTCAGGCTGGTCTCCCTATTGACATTTATTTTTCTAAAACACACAGCTCTTCATTAACATTCCAACAGAGCATTAAAATTTCACTTACGCCACGCTAAAATAAACCAATCTGGCACACATCTAACAATGCCTCAAAAAAAAAAACCCCAAAAAAACATAAATGTCAAAAGCAACACTTGGCAAGGAACATGTAAACTACTGAATGCATCCTCTTCCCAGTATGGGTCCGCAGGCAGTAAATGTTATTTGACTGCAATGACCTGAGTGAAGCCATTCGTCATCACACACAAAGTGTGAGTTAAAGCTTCTCTGGAGGAGAACGATGCTGAAAAGCCATTAGCCTTGACTTCTCTGTTAATAACTTTCACAGGGAACTGACAGTGAAAAAGAAGAAAATCGAGTTAATTTATTTTTATATCATCCTTTAGGATCATTCCAGTGGAGACAGCAGGCTGAGTAAAATTTTATTCTCAGCACTTCACGACCCGGCGCTCGTGTAGGATTTGCTACAAACCAAGAACAGGCTGTGCAACTTCACAGATATAACATGTGAAAAAACTCTGTTTTCCCAGACTGTGTGTTCTTCAAGCATATTAAAAACCCCACAATAAATTATTAGAAATATTTAACCCCCAATTCACACACAGTACAAGCTGCAAGGTTTACTTAAACTCGTGCTAGAATGAAAACTAGAGCAGACCTTTACCAAAACTCATTGCAGTCTTGGATACAAGATTGACAAAAATCCTCCCCAATTCCCAAGAGCACATCCCTAATGAGGATTCCTAACAGGCTGTCCTACTCCTTAATGAAGCCAGACTCATTCCTTATCACCAAGGATCAACAGAGCAACTCCAGAAATCGATGCTGCAAACTATTGAACACAACAACACAGCCTGGGGGTCACTCAGAAAAATTTCTGCCAGCAGAAATCCTGATTTTAAAGCAAAATTCCCTTCAAAATCTAGGCAGGCTGTGACAAACCCATAGAGAACACTGCACAAACTACACAACTCAGCTGTGGTGTCCAAGTTCCACCAGGAATTCCCACACTTACTCCAGAGAATCCACCCCCCCTGCCAGCATGTGGAGGTGGTTGAGGGTGGTGATGGAGGTGGTCAGGTGACGCTTGGCATGATCCAGCTGCTTGATATCCCGGGTGATTTCCTTCACCTAGGGAATGAAAAAGGGTTCTGCTTAAACATCAAGCCCCAAAAATGCAATTTTCAGGAGATAAGAAGCCTCTTTGGGAACTCTCTCCTCTTTGAGACTGCAGAGGTGTCAGCTCAGCAGCCCTGTGAACTCCACAGGTTCCACACAGGCTCAGCAGGAAATCACCAACCACTCAGGACCAAGGACAAAAGTGTTACTGACAGGAAAAGTCAGTGTCCCCTCCCTTTTAAAGGCCAGAAACAAAGTGCTGCTCACCATTTGTTCAGATTTTTCAGCCTTGTCTTTAATATCCTTAATTTTACCAAAGAGCTGTTGAATGGCTTTCTGGGCTTCTTCCAGGGCCTGGAAAAGAAACAAGGTCAGAGTGGAGAGAAAATCTGCATTCAGTTTTCACCTTTCTAAGAAATACACAGTTGCTCTTAACAGTCCCTGGGGCTGGGGCAGTGGAGGGGAGCAGCTTTCTTATAAAGAAAATACCAGCAGCACAACAGAAGTCAATGTACCATGTTGGAATATTGAAGCTGAGTGGGCCAGGGTTTCAGTATCCATTTTACAATAACGCTTTGGCAAAATTTCATCAAGATATTTTATGAAAGCAGCTCTTTAAGGTTCCTGGAATATATTTTTGACAGACTAAGTGTGGAAAAATAGGTAGAACTTACTCCTGATCAACACATATTTAGAGCAGAAAAATGAAACCTCCACAAGACCTCTATGCTCATTAATTATAAATAAAAAATACACATATAGAACACTGAGTGCTTGCCCAAAGCCCTTGCTGAATTAGCAGGACATTACCCTGGTGGAAAACATGATGCTGATTCCTTTGGAATGGGCAGCTCAGCCTCCCACACACCTGCAGGAGGAATGGCTCTTTCTAAGCACAGGTAAAGAGGTGGAGGCCAGGAAATGGCTCTCACCTGGATTTTAGTGCTGTTTTGTTGGGGTACCTGGTGCCTTTTGTACAACCATGGCACAGCCTGACCTCACACAAGCAGTGTGAACCACACGTGGATTGAGTGAGTGAAGCCACATGTCCAAAATCACATGTCCAAAATCTGCTTTCTCGAGTAATTCAACACGTTTTCCCTTCCCAGCCTGATAACATTTCCAGCTCCAGCTCCACTTTGTTCCCTGCTGTTAAGTGGGCTTCTATCCCTCTGTTTTTATATCCAGTCCCATGACCAAGGTTACAGCACAAGCTACAAGTTCCTTCAGCAAATAAATTTAACACATCTTCATTTGGAAATGGATGAGGAAACTATCTGCCAGGAGCTTTTGCTGGAATATAGCTGGGTTATAATAAAAGTATAAAAGCTGGAGATGGTTTATAATTCATTTTCCAGAGGGGGTGGTGGGGGAGGAAAGAAAAGTCTCCTCTGAAAAAATCTTCTGAATCATGTGAAAGTTAACACTTTATGGATTGGTGTCACAGAGCTGCCAGATGTTCACTGAGGGACATGAACACACAAAAATGTGCTGTGCCAGGACTGAACACCCCCAGCAGCCCCTCCCTGGGGCTCCAGCCACCTTTGAGAATTAAATTTTCTCCTCCATTGAAAGCCTGGTGGATTAAGTGCAAAGCAAAGAAGCAAAGAATGCTCTTTTCAACATATCTAGCTCTGTCTCTGTACTCAGGCCTGCAGCACATTACTCAAGTGGGTTATCAAGCAAGCAGCAACTGTCTTGTATGGTCTGAGCTTTGGATAGATCTGTATAAAATTAAAAAATCAGCCTGAAAACTCTTTACAGATGCCAATTGCTGTTCCCCTTTGCTTCAGCACTAATGGCAAATGATAATTTTTCTGCATGATCCCAGGAATTCGGAGCTTCTTCAAAAGAATCTATTTCTCTAATGGTGACATTTAATAATTGTGATAAAAAACCAGCAGGAAAGTGGGTGAAGAACACGTTCCTGCTGCTCAGTGGAAAGCAGCACACTCAGGGTGGGCAAAATCCCCACCTAAAAACTGCCCCTGGAACACTGAGCAGAGAAAAATGGGATTCTGTCCCTGAGCACTTAAAACTGCCAAAAATAAGGGAAACTGGTGTCATCACCTGGTCTTGACACTTTCACTTCCTTAAAAACTCTGGAAAAACACTAATGTGCTCTGCCCCATCTGATGAATTAAGGAGCTGTGGTCTCCTGCTGAGAAATGTGGCTGGGACAGGGGGAGAGACCAAACAGCAGCTGCTGTTCTGTTCCAGTCCTGCATCACATCCCTCAGAGAAGGGGAAACATTTCCATAAAAATTAAACCCAAAAAACACACAGGGAACTCAACAGCAAACTTGAGTTCAGAATTGCTCATAAACACTTGTTTCATTCCTTCAAACTTTCTTCCAAATTTTTGCTTAGCCATTAAGACATAAATCTTTATCTATTCTCCTTAAAAAGCAGCTGCATATTCCTTACATGAGTCAGAACACACTAATTCATTATATAATATATATATTTATATAATGAATGTATCATTTGCAACATTCACATTTAGGGATGAAAACATTTCTTCCAACATTTGCTGAAAGCAACACTATGTGCAAATCTATTTTTTTTAAAGTCAGGAGGGCCCTGTCACACAGATCTGGTGAGAAGTTCAGAACTGAATAAAAAATGTTATTTCATGCACATGTACAGTTAAAAAGAATCAGAAGGCAGTTTAAGGAAATCAATGAAACTTTTTTTTGCTGTACATTCTAACCATAGCATCTGAGAGTAAAATACTGCGTGTAGAGGAAACAAATAAAGAAAATTAACCAATAATGAAAGAAACCCACCACCTTCCCAGTCACTATAAAGACAGAGAAAAGCAAATAGAAAACCAAAGGAAAAACAAATTTCAAATATAAGAAAACACCTCATATTTAATAAACAGTGTTATTAGGGGATAAGAAACCAACATCTAGGGCATGAAAGTAGGTCTAATTGCTCAAGGTGTAATACAGAAGTTTATTAATGTAACTAATGACTATTCTTTCAGCTGTAAATGTGAGGGGAAAACACAGCCAAGCTGAAGGCTACACTGTATTGGAAAAAAACACATTTCCCTTCACACTCTGCTCCTGCTACAACAGCGAATCATGAATTTTAAAAGCACTTTCTTACTGCTTTTGTTACTGTTTTATTAATAGGTTTCTTTCAGACAGAAATTCTAAGGAAAAACACTATGAAGAGGATTGGAATTGCTTTCATTGCAGCCTCTCTGGTTCCCATGATGGATGACAGGCAGTGATCTCCCAGCTGTGGCCCAGCACTGGGTTCACCTTGCCTTACTAATTTATTGCTTTCCTCATCAGTGCAACTGGGAAACATGTAAATGCACACACCCCAAACAGCAACCAGGGGTGAAGTTATTGCATTTCCTTCCCTCCACCAGCAGTTCATCCCAGGGGCAGAGCACCACGAGCAAACAAAGGGACTGGAGACATAATTTGTTGTGGTTATACGAAACGAGGATGTTGAAACGAAGCTTGCGACGTGCTGGAAAAAAACACCACATGACTCTAATCAACAACTGAGCCTGCAAGCTACAATTAACCCATCAGCATTATTTATTCAACTTGGTGCAACCTCTGAGTCCCAGCAGCAGCTGAGAAACAGTGTGGAGAGGGCTGAGCTGCTGAGGCAGAGCCAGCGGTCAGCGGCGTCCGAGCCTTTTTCCCTAATGTTTGACCCCGGGGCTTCCCAACTGCTCTGACAAGTGTAAATTTAGCAAAGAGGGCAGCAGCAGCCACGGGGGGAGAGGTTCCAGACACACAAGAGTGCTTGGTACAAGGCTGCAGCCACGGATCACATTCCTCCTGCTGTGGTGTAGTGTGTCCCCACATTGTTCCAGATGCAGGAGGGGATGTGGGGTGTCCTGGTTCCAGGGTTGCCTTCTGGCAGAAGCAAGTTCCCAAAATAATTCGTGGAGAGGAACACACGAGGGGGTCCCCCACAGTTTAAGGCCAGTCTGTGTTTTGAGCCATCCCTGCTTTTCACCCAGTGCTCATGCAGTGGGAGCTCTTGTGTTCACAGCAGAAAGCTGAGACACCTCGCACAGGAGGTGGAAAACCCAGCTCCAGCTCACAGCCTGAGCTCAGGTAAGCTGGGCAGCCAGTGAGCAGCTCTGCTGTTTGCCAAATTCTCCAAAGCTGGAGGGAAAAAAAACCACAGCCCATGAATCAGCCACAGCTCTGCAACCTCCTTCACCTTGAGATGCGACAGGAAAAGACTCCAAAGGCACCGGTGGGAAACAATAGGGAGCAGAGGTAAATCATGAACCACTGAGAGGCTGCCTAAAAAACAGCTTTCCTTGGCATTGGCCCAAGCAACTCTTAAGGTCACACCACACATCATTCCTTGTGCCACCTTTTCACACCAGACCTTCCAAGCAGCAGAAGGAGGGGAGAAAATAACTCAAGCGAGAGGTGGGACAAGAGTATGACTTGTTTGTTAAATTTGGAAGTGATGCATTCTTTAAAAGGTTATGTTCCAGTGACTTATAGTACCAGGCTGACATTCATACACACAAAAACGGTGTTAGCAACAATTATTCCAGCCAAAAAAAACCCCCTACAGTCAGTCTCTCCAAACCCCTGCAGTGCTGCAGATGGACACAGCCTCCTCATCCCCTCCCAGCCCAGGTACAGAGCTGTCACATCACCCCATCAACCAGCACCTCATTAGTGGGTGTGTTAATTTCTAAATACCTCTTTATGCATCCTATCAGGAATCTTGTGCAAGAAAATACTTCAGTACCAGGAAATATGCAAATAGGAATTAAGAGGCCTGTGTGTTACTAGAAAATGTCAGTGAAGTGGGAGAAAAAGCAAATTTTCAGATGAAGTTTCCTTGCTTGGGGATTAACTGAGCTAACACTGAGGGTTTTTTCCTCAGTAATGGTTAAAATACCTCCACGGTTTCTATTTGCTTGCTGGTGTTGTGCTAGAAACGTGTTATTTTTATTTGATTCTAGCCAATATATAGTCCAATTGAATGTTGTTATTCACATCAGAAAGCTGCCCTCTACCAAGTGTTTTACAGACACTTGACATCTGCCAAATTCACAGCATCCAAATGCATTTTTAATGTTACAAATAGGGCTGTGGTCATGATGCTGAGAATTTAATGCTCCTGGCCTGGTCCCTGCTCTTGAATGCTGAGTGTTAATGCTTCTTTCATTTGCTGCCACACTCACAGCCCAGATCAATGAAAATCTAGACCACGACTAAAAATAAGTTCCCATCCCCAATTCTCTGAGGAGGCTCAGTTGTGGAGATTTCAAAGAAACCCTCTCACACTGGAACCAGCCTCACATTTTCTGCTGCTGAAACCTCACACAAACGAGTCCCTCCAGATTGGGGAAGGGTGGAAATTTACTTTGATGCTCAGACTGATTTCATTTCAGAGAAAAAAACCCTTAAGTTTTACAGCCAGGGCTAAACCACTGCAGCTGAATCCTGGCCTTGTCTCAGCACAGGACAGTTCCAGCTGATTTCCCTGAGCAGACAAACCTGAAGGGCTCATCACCCTGGGGTTTGATTTTAGCAGATTCCTACCCTGGGAGTTCAGCAAATAGTACATAACTACCACAATTGTCACTGAAGAAGAGAGTTTTGTGTCATCAGCTCCAATCCCAACCACTCAGGCTGCACAGGACACTTTATCTCAGCAGATTACATCCAACACTGCACCAAGCTTAAAATTGCTGTAACTGCCCCTTCACTTAACCCCAAATCATGCTTAGAAATCAAACCCCACGTTCTCAACAGCTGCACAAACACTGACAGACACACAGGGTGAAGTGAGAGGTGATTTCCAGGTAGTTCTGGCCAAAACCTTGCAGCTCAACTCCTGAACTGGTGCAGCACCTCTCTGAGCTGACAGTTTTTATTGCATTTTTACACTGGGTGTCTGCAGCTCCTCAGTTTTTACTGCACCACCCAGCCCTGCACAGGGATGCCTGCACCACGAGAAAGGTGCTGATGCTGCTGTGACAATATTTTGAGTGGCCTTGCTGCAGTGAGTAATTTTACATGATCTTTTACACATGGTCATGCGTGGCCATTAAATGCTAACTGTGGGCATTGCACAACCTAAAAAAAAATAAAGCCTCTGGAGCTTCATCAGGCTTGGGCCTCATGGTGGGTTACTAGAG
>JANPWX010000242.1:325822-375220 GCA_024734555.1 Trochalopteron elliotii
GTGGAGCGCAGCGCGGCCGCGCCGGGGCTGTGGTACGAGAAGGCGGCGCCCGGGGACCGCAGGCTGGGGTGAGCGCGGGGAGCGGGGCCCGGCCCTGCTTCCCCTCGGAAGCCTCGCTGGAACAGGAGGGAAATTCCAGCCCTTGGGAGGAAGGGGGGGGAGACTGACAAGCGCTGCCAGGCTGAAGGTGCCGGGAGGGCTTCATGGAACCGGGGAATGGTTGGGTTGGAAGGGAGCGTAAAGCCCATCCCGTTCCACCCCTTACCATGGGTAGGGACACTTTCTGCAAGGCCAGGCTGCTCCAAGCATCATCCAGCCTGGCCTTGGACACTTCCAGGGATGGGGCAGCCACAGCTGCTCTGGGCACCCTGTGCTAGAGCCTGACCGCCCTCACAAGGAAGAATTCCTTCCCAATATCCCATCTAATCCTGCCCTCTGGCAGTTGAAAGCCATTCCCCATTGTCCTACTCCAGGCCCTTGTCGAAGCCCTTCACCAGCTGTCTTGTCAGGTACTGAAAGGTGCTCTAAGATCACCCCCGAGCCAACTCGCCCAGCTTTTCCTCCTAGGAGAGGTGCTCCATCCCTCAGTTTGTCTTTGTGACCTCCCAGAGAAGCTCTCAGGGGCTGGTGAAGGTCAGACTGAAGGTGCTGTAAGCATCACAGCCACGTTCTCTGAATCATTTCTCCACAGAAAAGTGGTGACTCTCGCCAAGTCGAAGAAGTTTCGGGATAATCACGGGAAGGTTCTCCTGGAGGGGCACAGGCTGATCAAGGATGCACTGGAGGCAGGAGCTGTGCCACAGACACTCTTCTTCAGCACCGTGGGGCACCTGAAGCTGCTGCCTGAGGCAGAGATAAAACGAGCCAGCTTGGTTAAGGTGAAGTTTGAGGACATTAAGACCTGGTCTGACCTCGTAACTCCTCAGGGGCTTCTAGGTAAGTTGCCTCTGAAACAGTTGCAACACTGCCCAAAGGAAAACTTTTCTTATTTAGGATAATGACTCTTTTAATAATCTTTCCTTAGACATAGCACTGCTGGAAAATAAGTTTCCCTTGCCAAGTGACAAACTCTGCCCAAACTTCCTTTAGGTGGTGCTTTTCCTACCGCTTCCTCCAGCACATCTTTAGAGAGATTTGGGCCAACTCTCTCAGAGCAGTGCTCTCCTTGGGGTGGGTCAGTCATAAACCTGCCACTCTTCATTTCCTCAGGCATCTTTTCCAAGCCTGACCCTGCCAAGATGTCCTACCCTGCAGCTCAGCTGGCCAGCTCCCTGCCACTGCTCCTCATCTGTGACAACATCCGAGATCCAGGGAACCTGGGGACTATTCTGAGGTCTGCAGCAGGAGCAGGCTGTCAGAAAGTGCTGCTCACCAAGGGTAAGAGAAAAGTTTGAGTAGCCTGGGGGTAAGGGGGTTCTCTACAAGGGAACGAGGTGCTTGAAGATGTTCCCCAGAGTTTGTAAGGAGTGGCTGGCCTGGTTCTCTGTGGCTGCTGAATGCCACCTTTGTAGGAATCCCCGCGCTGTCACTGTTTCTCCCCATTCCTTCCCAGGCTGTGTGGATCCCTGGGAGCCCAAGGTGCTCCGTGCAGGCATGGGGGCTCATTTCCGTGTGCCCATCATGGCCAACCTGGACTGGGAATCTGTTCCCACCAACCTCCCTGCCGGCACCCAGGTCTGCGTGGCCGACAACGATGACCCCGACGCCCTGCCCAGAGGGGCTGCCTCTGCTCCTGCCAGCCACAAAGCTCCCCTGAAATCCAGCCCCAGGGCTGCTCCTGAGCACAAGGATGAGGAGGGAGCAGCAGGAATCCCAGAGCTGGCTGCACAGCATTACTACAAGGACTGGGCACGGGCTCCAGTGGCCGTGGTGATCGGAGGGGAGACCCACGGGCTGAGTGTGGCTGCACTTCGGCTGGCAGCCAGCACGGGGGGCAAGAGACTGGTCATTCCCGTGGTGCCAGGTGTGGACAGCTTGAACTCTGCTATTGCTGCTGCCATCGTGCTGTTTGAGGGCAAGAGGCAGCTGCTGTGGAGGCAGAAGCAGGAAGATGAGAAGCAGGAGTTGCCTGTGCCAGGCTGAACTGCTGTGGTTTGGGTGCTGAAGGAGCACCTTGTGCCTTTGGTTCCCTTGAGGGTTAATAAAAGAGCAGCTCGGGCTGTTTGGTTTGTAGTAAATGAGTGTTTAAAGCTGGAGAGTGCTGGGATGAGTGTGTGGCTTCCAGTGGATGTGGTGGCCACACGGTGATGCTAGAGAGAAGGGAAGGGTGATCACAGTGAGAAGGGAAAGGCCTGGCTTCACCTCAGCCTTTTCTCCCCTGCTCCAGCCCTTTCATCCAGCAGATCCATGGAGAGCTCAGATCCCTCATCTGTGCTGGCCCAGCCAGGCTGCTGCTGACAGCGTGTGTCCTTCCCAGCCTGGCTGCTGCCTGTGGTTTTGGGTCAGAAAGACCAGATTGCTGCCACCTGAATGGGTCCTGCCTGTGCTTACCCAAACCCTGTGCTCCAACAATCACTCCAGCCCCACCATGAGCCAGTCTGGCTGGGGGGGCTGTGGTGTGGGGTGTCCAAGCTCCAGCACTCCTGACCACACCTCTGGGCTGCTCTTGGAGCTGCTCCCCAGTCAGTTCATCCCTGCTGCACACTCTGAAACGTGCAGAACACAGGCTGGGTTTATTCAGGCTGAGCTGGCGGCTGTTCCCAGCTCCTGGCAGGGTGGGAAGCTGCAGCAGGATAAAAGGAAAGGCCATAATCCTGCCATGGCTGACTAATGAGCTGAAAGGGAAAAGCAGTGGCTTGCACAACACGCACTATTCAGGCTGGGACATCAGGCTGGGAACGCCCCAGTGGCTGCCAAAGGGCTCCCTCCCTCCTGGGGAGCTCCAACCCACCCCAGCAAGGCAGGAACAGGCAGGGGCTGTGTGAGCCTAGGGGGAACACATAATCCCACCTATCCATGGGGTCAGGCTGTGGGCTCCTCTTCCCCCACACAGGCTCTCTCTCCCTGACAGCAGGACACACCAATCGGGGAGGAGGTCATTGTAACAGTTTTATTACAAAGTTCCAATCACCATGTACATTTTTTACAATGTCACTTTTCAAGGGCTCGGCTGTGCTGCTTGAGTTAGGTAGGGAGGGGTTTTTTCCTTAGGGTTTGGGGGGATTTTTTTTTTTTGGTTATTTTTTTTAAAGAACAGCACCATTAACGTTGAGTTTGGGACACACCTACAAAAAACAGCTCAATCAACTAACACAGAGGGGAGAGGACAATTCATACCAGAGAGAGAGAGAGAGACACTAGAGGGGACAGGGAGAGCACAAGGAAGAGAGGAGAGGTGAGGGCAGCCCGGTGGTGATCCTCCTCCTGGCTCAGAGTGGGAGGGACAGAGGGAATACCCACCCATAGCAGGGGGATGGACCCTGACACGCACAGCCAGCGCTGCCTAAGGCTGTCGGTGCTTGGAGTGGGGGGTGGGAAACCCACAAGGGAAGGTCTCACCCCCAAGGAGGAAGAGCTTGGCTGTGCCGTGGTCTTTCAGAGGTTGTCAGCAGTTAAGACTTTGTCTTGGCCTTTGTCAGGGCACTTGCGTGGGAGAGAAAGGACTGGCCAGGGTAAATGGGGACAGTTTCCTTATTGCTTCCTGGAAGTCATTTAGTCAGCAGCGGTGGTGAGAAGGGAAAAGAAGGGGGAGGAGGAGAAAGAAAAGAGCCCCAAGAACCCCACCCACTGCCTGATGCATACGTTGGGAAGAACACCATGCAAAAAGATCTGCCTGCTAGCTAGTGCCATGTATAAAATAACGATACGGTAACAGTTCTGGCCTGGTTATTAGAGAATATATCACCATGAAGCACAAGCGAAGTCTCCAAACGCCAACAACTCCCTGCTCAAAGTGCATCTCGAGGAGTTTGCTTAGGAGAAGGATTCACTGCGTAAAACAAGGCACCACAAGGAGGTTGGATACTGGGTCGGGCGTGAGGACACGCTGGAGAATCCACAAGCGGCGAAGAGAGACCGAGTTTTAAATAACGTCTGTTGGCACGGGGGCCCCTTAGATGGGCTCGGGTTTTAGCTTGTCTGCTAGAAAGTCGCTGACAAAGGCTTCCACAATTTCGGGCGTGATCTCCTCCACATCCATCACGTACTTGGCCCGGGCAGACATGTCCAGGATGGTGAGCAGGGGGGCAGCCTCGGGCAGGTTGGTGTAATCCCGCAGCGAGTCGGTCATGTCGTCCTGGAGGCCAAAAGGAGAAGGACAGAGGAGTCATCGGCAGAGCCAGGACACCAGGAGCAGTTTGCTGCTGCCATGGTCCAGCCCACAGTGTACCCCAAGAGGCTGGGCCTTGCACCAGCACTGCAGTACCACCAGCACAGCAGGCAACACCCATCTTGGTGCCTGCTCTCCTTGTGGTTTGTGTCAGAACCAGACAGGGTTGGTTTATCCCAGGCTGGAATGGGACATACACTCCTCCAACCCAGAGGCACTGCTTCCAGACTGACCTGTTGCCCAGGCCACCCCAGAGCCTCTGGGACATCCACAGCTCAAGGAACTGGGGACAAGTGCTGAATGTGGGGACTGCCAGCACAGCCAGAGCCTCGCTGCTCACCACGGGTGGATACCAAAGGGACCCAGAACAAAGCAAAGAACAGGAATGGGATGAAGACTTGTGCTTTGAGCCAACGATCAGACCCCACCAGCAGGTCCCAAGCACACACAGGAGCAGCAGGCTGCCTGCAGGGGCAGAGGGCTGTCCTCCTCTCCGGGCAAAGGCAACTCTTTATCCCTCCCAAGGCTGTAGGATGCACAAAGCCGGCGCTGGTGCGATTCATCACCGAGCCCGCACCGCAGCGGGAGCGGGGCGTTCCTGGGCACCCCTTCCGAGGGGCAGGGATGGAATCCATGCACCTGGTTGGCGGCCGGGGCTCTGCAGCGCGTGGCGGCAGCGCCGGGGACGCTCCGTTCGCGCCTCCCCTTCCTCTGCAGAGGTTTCTGGCGCAGCTGGACCACGTGGCTGGAAGGGCGAGCAGGGCCGGGCTCGTCGCCTCGGCCGCCCCCCACCCAGAGGTGTCGGGACGCCCTCGTGTCCTTTACTTACAAAGGCGCCAAGGAATATTTTTTTAATCAATGCAAAATCGGTCCAGACGGTGCTGGGAGAAGCAATGGGAGGCGCCTGCTCCGGCCATGGCCGGGCTGCTTTGTGCGTGGGGGCCGGCGGAGCCCCGGGGCCAGCGCTCCCGGCTATTGAGGTGACGGATGAATGGGATGTGCCGGACGCTCCCCATTCTTCGGGCCGGCCCTGAGGCGGCCGTCGGGAGCTGCATGAATAGCAGCAATGTTTCAGCTACAGCCGGCGAGCGGGGAGGAAAAGGCTTCGCAGGCTCTGGGGGAGGGGGGGAAGGTCCCGGACCCTCCCAAAATAGCCCTTTTCCAACAAGGGACTTATTCAAGGGTGCAGGGCTGAGCTGGGATGCTCAGAGACCCGTTACGGTGGTGGGAGCGGGAGAGGCCGCACGGAGGGGGCTAAAGGGGCTGTGGGAGGTGGCAGTGGGGGCCTGGCTGGCTGGGGGGGCCCGGGTGTGGTAGTGGGGACCCTTTTGTCGCAGGGCGGCTCCGGAGGGCTCCGCGCATGGAACACTGCGGCTGTGACGTGGGCGTGCAGGGATGGAGCAGGCGCAGCGGCTGCCACCTGCCCAGGCCCTGAGCGCTGATGTGGGAGGGGAACTGCAGGCCTGGGGGTGCTGGGAGCTTTTTTGACCTATAAACAAAACCCTCGTTTGCCAGACTGCAGCAGGGTAAAGTGTCCGTGCAGGGGAAAGGGAGGCCAGAAGTTCTCTGGTCTTCCCGTTTCCCATTCTCTCCAGATCTTTGACTCCGAGCACTGCAGCCTGCACATGCCTCAAATAACATCCCAGCCAAGAAAAACATGGTCAGCTCAAGGAAACAGCCGAAATTTCACTGACTGGGCCAGGCTGAAACTCAAACCCTGCTCCTCTTCCCCTGCCCAGCCACTTTCCTGCCTGCAGAGCCTCAGGGCTGTTGAGCAGGCAGCAGCCCCAGCATGGCAGTGCCACTCCCTCTCACCTCCCACTGCCCCACTCTGCCTGTCCCTCTCCCACCTTCAGGCTTTTCCATTTCTGAGCAAACCCTTTGCTAGAAGTAATATCCAGCAAGGAGAACACAGACTGAGCCAGGTCTCGAGTCTGGTTTTGCTCCCTGCTGCCTGACAGCTGCAGTAGCTCCGTGCCTCAGTTTACCCCCTGAACAACAACAACAGTGGTACTCAAACCAGCTCAGTCCCCATACCCAACAGGACACAGCCCTGGGTTCTCCTCTCCCTTACCTCACCCGCCACGAAGAAGAGCAAGGGTGCCTCCTCCTCTTTGGCTTTGTACTTGGCTATGATTTTTTCAGCTATGGGCTGAATCAGTTGTTTCGCCGCCTCCGACTCCCCATCATCCTCTGAATCTGCAGGGCACGGCGTTGTGGAGACAAAACAAAAAGAGGCAAGGCAACAAAAGGAGGTTAGGATCAAAGGATGCAAACGGGCCAGGCACTGGAAGCTCTGCCCCATGGCACCATCATGCAGGAAGCTGGAGCCTGGATGCACCACACAGACTTCAAAGCCACACAGCTCTGGAGCAATCAGGGAGCAGCTGAAATGCACTACAGGGAAACACCTAACAGAAGAGCAACTCCTGCTCCCCAGATACTCCACTGCTCGCTCCCTGGTGCTGTTGGTGATGTGCAGGGACAAACAGGCACAAAAAAAGCTGCTTTGTGGTTTGAGCATGTTTTGAAGACCAAACAAAGGCGCTGATCTGAGGCTGCTGCCACCCCTGCCCGCCACCCACCATCCCTCTGCCTCGGGATGGCTGAGCTGCAGCTTTGCTGCTCCAGTCTCAGTGCTGTGAAGGCAGCTTTGATTTGACAGAGGTAGGGCAAAAAGAGATGGCAGCATCAATCAAACACCAGCCACCACTGAAGTTCAAATAGTGATCTGGAAAGAGGAGAGTCTGCGTCCTTGGGAAGCGTGGAGATTAAAAGATTCCAATTTGGGGACAACTTTTAGGCTTTAAAGGAAGAAGACAGAAGAGAGCCCCTTGTCTCCCCTCATGGTCCCTGATGTAACCCAGCTGGGACAAGCCATGCCCATGCCAGAAAAACTCTCTGCCCTTGCTTCACACATCCTTGTCCTCCTCTCTGGCTTCTCCAAGCAAAGGAGGAGATTCCAGAGATGCTGCACACTGGATTTCAGGGTCTGTCCTGCGTGCATGGCAGTGATAAACATGCCGAGTTGTGGGGTGTCTGCAGGGACTGATTTTCCTACAAGCATCAGCGGCTGGCGGCGCTCCAGGCAGCCCTGCACACTCTGGCTAACCCAGCCCTAACCCCTCTGGGGAAGGAGGGAGATCAGTCAGGATTCATTCAGCACCAGCACTTGCTAAGCCTGCCTTCTCCTGGGGGTGCTGCTGCCTGTGCAGTGCAGGCACTGGTCTGCTGGGGGGTCTCACAGCAGGACAAAGCTGGCCAGGAGCCCCCATTCCCAGTGCCTGCCTTGCTGCAGCACCAGCTGCATCTCTGCTCCAGCACATCACTGGTGGATTTCATCAGGACCATCCACCCCCCAAAAGCACCGAGCAAGAGCCCCAGCTGTTCTCCTGATGAGCTGTTTGCAGCAAGGTGATAGAAAAACTTTGCTCAGAGCAAGATAAAAATAACTCTTTCCAGAGGCCTGCAGCGCCAGCCCCAATCCATCAGGCTTGGCGTGGCCAGCCGGTCCTTCCCGCGTGAGGAGAGGATTTTTGGCTCTGTGATCACATCCCCTGCTGGGCTCTGCTGAATAAATAACCAGGGTCAAAAGGAAATCTGAAAGGGAAGGAGGAAAGGAGCGAGGGCTGTGTTATCAGCACTGCAGAGGAGTGTGTGCTGCTCACAAACGGCACAGGGGAAAGCGGGACACGAGCCTTGCCCTGGGCCAGGCACAACATCAGCAAGGCAAGGGGGGCTTCTTCAGCACACCCCCAAACTCCACACAGCACACAGGGGACAGCTGCACCCCCTCAAGAGCCCAGGATCCCTCAATTCCCTCCCTGAGAAGCTGTGTGCACCCCAGTGCTGCCCACCCAGGGCTCAGCCTGCAGCACAGCTCATCCCAGCCATGCCCTTTCCTGAGTTATTGTGTCCATTGCTGGCAAGGAAGCAATGAGGAATGAGCCACCCTCATGCTTTGGGTGAACTCTAGGCCTGTTTCTAACTGCAGGGAAGCTTCATGTGTGGGTTAGCAGTG
Organism: Trochalopteron elliotii; assembly: GCA_024734555.1. NCBI lineage: Eukaryota > Metazoa > Chordata > Aves > Passeriformes > Leiothrichidae > Trochalopteron > Trochalopteron elliotii. Next base: position 334,111 of record JANPWX010000242.1, read on the forward strand.
AAAGGACAGGAACTTTGGGGAAAAACTTGCCCTGTCCTGCAGCCAGGGGAATTGGAGCAAAAAAGGACCAGCAGAGCATGAAAGGCTGCTCTGACTGTCACAGCCCTGTTCAGCCCAGGGACTCAAGCCCTGAGCTGTATTTTCAAGCACAGATCTATAATCCCTCACAGAGACACTTCCTCTGGCTCCTCTGTAACATCACGTGTGCCTGAAGTCCCTGCTCCAGAGAGGCTTTCCCCATCTCCACCACCACCAGCTGTGACTGTATTTCTCATACTCCCAACACCTCATCAGCATTCCTATCCACAGCCACCACCACACCTTTGTTGTGACAGCTCCTCTGCACTGCCAATCGCTGCTCCTCCACATCCCAGGGTGGTGTGTGGGAGCTGCAGGAGCCCTGTGGGCACAGCAGGCTCTGGCAAACCCCTGTGAGCTGCTGTGGTACAGGAAAGGCTCCAAGTCTGTCCTAAGGGGCTTCCACAGGGAGCTCTTTCCTCCCACTGGCCTTTCTGTGAGCACACAGTGATGGAAACTGGAAATGGAAGTGATATCCCTTCCCAGGAACACTGTCATCACCAGAGGCATTTCCCAGCCCTGTGGCCAGCTCCAGCCAAGCTGGCAGGTTACCCAGCCCCCTTCCCCAGCACAGGCTCTGCTGTCACAGCAGGGATGCTCCATCCATACCTACAAAGAGAACGAGGCAGGGGCCCTCATTCAGCTGCACAGCGTTGGAATCTGTCAGCTCCAGCACAGGCTTGGGGTGCCAGGGGAACTCGCGGCACTCGATGTCGTTCAGCACCTCCACCCGGCCCTGCCGCGTGATCACCTCTCCCTTGGAGTCCAGGACAATGAGAGTCGGGATGCCTGCAATGGAAAAACACAGGGAGGGGGATCAGCCAAAGCATGAACTGGCCAGAGACAGGGTGTGGGGAGAAAGGCCCTTTCCTACGGCCTCTGGCTCTGGCAGGAGCCCAGCCCATCCTGCCTCTCCGCAGCTCACGGAGTGGGGATCAGGCTCCCTGGGTCCTGTTTCCGTCCTAGCAGAGCACTGCAATTCAGGAAACATTCAGCTCTGGCATTGCCTGCCTCTCCCTGCCCAGCTGCAGGCAAGGATTGCTGATGTCTGGTGCCCACAGGTACAAATCCCACCGTACCACCCAGGGGCCCTCCCTCTTTGCACCTCCAATCCAGTGCAGAGATGTGGCTGCCTCTGGAAGAGCCCACTTCCCAGGAACTCACAAGGCCTGCAGACAGCAGTGGCCAGGAAGCAGGGTGTGTTCCTTTCCAGAAGAACACCACGTATTTTTGCCCCCACAACCCTCCAGCACTCTGCACTAATGGCCCAGCCATTTCCACAGCACACCCCTCTGGGGACTAACAAATGTGTGCAGGAATGTCCAGGTCTACAGGAACCTGCCAGGATGTGGCTCAGGGGATATCCAGTGATGGTCTGGCCCTTGGGAAAATGCAGCATTTTGCCCTGAGCTATGGGGCTCAAAAGTTTTGTCATAAAGAAGCTTTGTACAGGAGGTGAACAGAGTTGCAGCAGAGACACAGCACAAGTCACCAACTCAAATGTCACTGGCAGTGGGGGCAGGTTGGACACCAGCTGGTGACCATCCCATCTGATAAGGCACCGGCTTTCCGGCCACAGCACAGCCACGGGTGGGTCAGCAGGAGAGGCTCGTGTTGGTGACTTCATCTGGAAAGCACACCATTCCTCTGTCATCAGGGAGACAAAGAAACATCCCACAAGGAAGGAAGAGGGGACAGCGGGATCAGGCCCCGAGGGACAAATGAAGTGACCAGTGTTAGTGCCAAGTGCTGCTGTCATTGCTCATCACCCGGGCTTTGACCTGCTCCCTAGGCAGCATCTCCTTCACCAAGCAACATCCCTGGCAAGCTGAGGCAATTCCAACACTCCTGCCTTTCATCCCAAGCTTCATTTTAAAGCTCATTCCTCAGAAATACCCTTCCCTCAGCAGGAGGCTGGCAGCAGTGTTTGCCCCTGCCAGGCTGCTGGCACTGCACTCCCCTGTTTGTCCAACAGTGGGTTCCTCACAAGCCCTCTGAATTGGAGGCATTTCTCTAGGAAATACACGGCCATCTGTGTGTCCCAGCCTGCCTGCAGGTCCAGGCCAGCGGCTGCATTCCCGTCATTCCAGCCTGGTGAATTCCTGCCTGCGCTGGGGCTGGTGCTAAGCAGCAGTGCAGGAACCCGCCCAATGGCTGAGCTTGCAGATCCTTAGGGTACGCCAAGAAAACCATTTTGTATCACAAAAAGGCTTATTCATTACCTGCTGGTAATTCAGCGTAGCCCCAGGGCAGGGATGGGTTAAACAGACTGGAAGGAATTGGGAAATCTCACGCTGGCCTTGTCCTTACAGGCACAAAGTGCTACTGACACCAGGAGAGGCACTCTGGTGCTCAGCAGCACGCAGGATTTGGATCTTGATCCTTTTACGACTGCCAACCCCACCCCAAACGCCTGCTTTTCCATCCCTTATACATGAGGGACAGGCTTCTCAGGTCATCAGTCAGCCTGAGCAGCACTCCCAGGCAGAGGTTTCAAATAAGCTTTGCTGATCTGGGAAAATTAAGGGCTCAATTTAGACACAGATCGCTGTGATTCTGCAGCTATCAAGGATTTCATGCACTATTCAGTGCATTCCTTTAGACGTCACCTAATTTGCATATGCAGATGACCTCTCTTCCTTCTCCCAATACCCAGCCACTAAACCTCCAGCTGCAAATACAAAACTGAATCAGAAAACAAAAATTTTTTAAAGATAATTCACATCCCTGCCTTCTCAGGTGACCTTTGTGACTACTGCCCTAAAAGACACATCCTGCTTTCAGGGGACACAGACCTGCAGGACCAGGGAAACCATCCTTAATGTTATTCACACCTGCTAACCCAAATAATTCCCCCTCCCGGCTCGTCCCAGGCACTATTTGTTATTTTAGTGCCTTTTGGGGGATTTGGTAATTGCCTTAAGTCATAACACCAGAATTTACTTATCAAGAAGAATCAGCGATCAGACACTGCAATGAATATTGTATAAGCTTGGATGAGAATTAGCATAGACAGCCTTGGTTGGATTTTATGCACTAGAAAATGGATTTGGCTCCCACGGGGGCAGCATTTTATGAAAACACAGGGGCCAAATGGTTTGTTACCGAACCTGGCAAGGCATTTACATATTTATACATTAAACCCCAGACCCGACACTGAAATCTCATCTGCATGAAGTCTGTTGGCTGAATAATCACAATCTACGTAAAGCAAACCCCACACCAACCACAGCACAGGTGGTGCTGCTTTTTCACTTTTTCAGAAGAAAGCTCCAGAAATCTCTTGTAGCAGTGACCTCCAGGCTGTGAGGGTGACCTGTGGGTGTCTGGGCTAAAGTATGGGGAAGGGGAGAAACAACAGTTTTTGGAAGGCATTGCAAATCCAAAAAGAGACACCACGGAATATTCCCCCACCAGGGGGAATACTGGGGAAACTCAGAGATCTCATGAGATACACAACAACAAGGGGTGATTCCTATCAAAGCATCAACTTTATCACTGCTACCCATGATTCAAAGGAGAGCTAAGGCCAAGGCAGACTGGGAGCTGCCTGCACAAAGGGGAATTATTTCTAAGCAGCCACAACACAAGACATGACTCTTTCTCAGAACAGCACTGCATCCAGAAGCAATTTACCAGAGGTGGTTTGGTAGAGCCTCTGACTGCACATGACTTATGAATAGAGGCATTCAAGTAAACCCAAATAAAGGCCTATAACTCAACTTGCATTTTATACTGAGTTTTTAGAAGTTGTAGGGGCCAACACGGGACTAAAACAACAAGAGATTTGACTCTCTTGCTGCTTTCCACCACTCAGGAACTTAAAGCAGACAGGGAAGACAAACTCTTGTTTCAGTACCCAGCCTTCTAAAAACAGAGGGAAATCTCCTCATGTTGTGCTCACAACCCAAGCACCAGGATGGTCACCTGGACACTCTCACTGATCATAAGTGCAGCTTTAAAGAAAGCTTTCAGAGAGGCAGCATCAGAACCATGAATGTGGGGAAATGAAGATGTGGTTACACAGATCTGATTTTTCATTTAGGTGGAATAACCATGTGTGGTGTGAGCAGAGCCCACGACACCCAGCTCTGTTTGCAGGAAGCTTTTGTCCCAGCTGGTGTGAAAAGCCTGACTGCAAACAGGCAGGCAGCCCCAAAGTCTGCATGGAGCTGAGATTCAGGGATAACATGGGAACTACCTGGGCAGAGGAGGGGATGCAGGGGAACAGCCAATATTGACATTTTCAGGTCGGCACACAACAAAGAGAGATACCTTTAAGAAGGCAGGGGCTGGAGCTGGAGGGAAAGCTGTTGTAACTGTTTCCCTGGCTACAGCATGCCTGGTGCTCAAGTATCCATGTCTGGACACCTTATTTACAGAAAGTCCTAGTGAAACTGGCAGCAGTCCTAGCCGAAACCAGCACTGGAGAGTGTTGTGAGCAGGCTGGGGAAAAGACAGATGAATTTGGAAAGCTCTTGCCTCATGGGAAGGTCATTAAGCAGCAAACTGATGGCTATTTAAAGCAGGGAAATGGTTATTCTTGGGCTAAGGTCAGGGAACAGGGCTGAGTGGCAGCACCTGAGCTCACGCCAGAAGGGGTGTTCAGAGAGGACTCCAAGGAGGGATTATTTCTCCTGTCACTCTTCCCAAGCCCTCGGCCACCTTTGGCAACACTCCTCCTTCCCTGCAGATCACATGAATGTTCTGCCAGCCTGCACCCACCTGAACAACGTGAAGCTGAGTCAGGGGAGGTTTAGGTTGGATATCAGGATAAGTTTTTTCACCCAGAGGCTCCCCAGGAAAGTGTTCACAGCACCAAACCTGTCTGAGTTCAAGAAGTGTTGGGACAAAGCTCTCAGGCACAGGGTGGGATTGTTGGGTGCCCCACATAGGGCCAGGAGCTGGATCTATGATCCTGAGGGGTCCCTTCCAAATCAGCACATTCTCTGATTCTATGACATCACACAGAAACAGATGAGGAACAGCCACATTGCAGCAAGGCCCTTTAACCACAGGGAAAAACTATTTGTACATACACCAGATCTCCTCACCAGCCAGTCACCTTACACACCTCTGTGCTGCAGTTTGTCCCCTGCAGGAACAAGGTGCCAGCCCCCAGGAAGGCTGCTGTGAGCTTTTATCATCTTTGTGACTCTTTGAAGCCACACAGACACACAGAGTCTCCCCCTGCCCCTATGAGCAGCCAGGGCTGCTGGAATTCTGGCACTGGCATGTACAGTAAAAGCAAAGCCATGGTTTACATCAAACACTCTCTCCTTTGTAATTCATGTCACTAACATAAACCAGATGCCATCTTCCTCAGCCCCTGCACAGAACGATGGGCTGCCTTTGCATTACATAAACCAGTAAGAAAATGAAATTTAAACCTTCAAGAAACAGCAAAAATAATAAATAAATCAGTAATTAGACAAAAAAAATCCAAGCCAAAAACAGCTTCCAAGTTTCCAGGAAGAATTAGGTTGTTTATGGAAGTCCTGTTTCAACTAACAGCCTGCCTGGCAGGTGGTAGGAATGTGAGTTTGTGGAGAGCAGAAACATGAAGCGGCTCTGCCTGGGGCACTGTGCTTTGCTTTGCTGTTTCCTTGGCTTAGTTAAACAAGAGGAGACATTACAAATACTCAACAAAAGGGGAGGGGGGAAGGAGATCTGTGCCTCAGTGTGGCCTCTCCTACCTTGGATGCCGTAGAGTCGGTTCAGGCGTGACCGTCTGGCCTCATCGGCGTAGGGCACGGCCACCCAGGGCATCTCACTGAAATATTGCTTGAAGGAGTCCTCTGACCTGTGCAGGGGGAACAGGGCATGGCATGCAGAGCCCTCCACTTGCCAGGCTCCTTCCCTCATTAAAAACCTGGCCTGCAAAGCCCTTTATCCCTCTCACCAAAACCCATCAGCTGGGAGAAGAGTTAGATCAAATTTAAAGCCCTCAGCCCTTCGTGAAGAATCCACGGTGTATTTTTCCCCAGTAAAATATTTCAAATTCTCCAGGGCATCTGAATGCCAACCCATGGTGACAGCAGCAGTGGGGGCATCCTTCAGAGCCCAGAGACACAAGAGACAAAGTGAAGCATAGACCTGCTCTTGCTTAGCACTCTGCACCCAGCAGAGGGAAAGGACTCAGGAAGAGTCTCTGATGCCAGAGCCAACCTGCTCTGCCTGCACAGGGTGTCAGTGCTGCCTCACCTGTCTGCACTGACAAAGAGGATCTCAAACTTCTGGCCTGCCTCCTTGATTTTCCTGTAGGACTCCACCAACACCCTGGTGAGGCTTCGGCACGGCGGGCACTGCAAAATGCAAGGGTAAGGAGGACACAGTGAACAAAAGAACAAAACACAAGCATAAGGAGGACACAATAAACACAAAACACAAGCATAAGGAGGACATTGTCTCCCCCTCAGGACCTGACCCACACCCAGCAGGGCCAGGTGACCCAGTGACCATGAACTGGTGTGACCTCATCTTTGCTGCACGTGGCTGGGGTTTATGGTCTGTAAGTTACCAACAAAACTACTTCCATTTTTAAAATCTGACCACTCTCCCCCTTACAGGGCCAGCTGAGGATGACAGGCCACTGCAATGCTGATGATCAAAGCATCTTAAATTCTGCAGCACCAACCAGCCCGGGGTCTTTACTCTCCCTGAGCCCACCCCCTACTCACCCAGTGTGCAGAGAAATAGACCCCGACATGAGAGCCTTCCAAGGCACTGCTGTCCAGTGTCTGCCCATTGTTCCTTAGCAGAGGCCCAGCAACAACTTCACTGAAGGGTTTTGGCCCCCAAGGGAACTCCAGGCCTGAGGAGGGGTTGGGATAGGGGTAGGAAGAAGACACAAGACAGTAACATATGCATGCAGCTTTTACAGTTTCAGAAAGTTCCACTAGAAAAAACATCCCATCTTCAGGATCCAGGGGATCCTGCCTAAGGAACCCTGGTGGGCTTTATTCCCATCCAAGGGGGATGCAGAACACCTCAGCTGCCAGGCACCACCACAGCCCTGCCCTGAGGTGAGGAAGCCAAGCTCTGCACAGCAGCCAGGGTCACCTCTTTCTCCCAGGCAGGCTGCACCCAAGTCACAGCACCTTCAGCTCAACAAAGCCTGCTCTGCTTTTGTCCCTGATGAGGCATCTTTTCCTTATCAACAGTGTTTATTTTAGCAAGACAGGGCAAGGTGGTAAGTGCTCAGGAATGCAGTCAGAATCTGTCCCTTATGCTGATATTAACCATATATTTTTGCACATATCCATACATGTTTTATTTATAAACCTTAGCTGTATATATGTACAAGATGGTGTGTTTATATCCATATATCTCTATATATATCTTACAGTAACCCTCTGCACCCCAAAGCAAGCTGTGTGTGTACACACAAACACACTCTGAATCATCTGCTGCCAGCTCCCAGAGCAATCAATCCATGTGTTCAGCCAGAGAGGAGGAAACATCACAGATGGCTCAGGCCACAACATGTTCCTGCTCTACAGCTCCTGCCACTGAATTAAAAGACTCTGTCAGTATTTACTGCACCAAGAAACAACGAGCCAGTAATAAAAGAAATGGATGGACAACTACAGCAGATGACTGATGAGTCTGCAGGGTCTGTGAGTAAGGGCACATTTGGGGTTGTTTTTTTTTTTTTTCTAATTTGGCTCATTTGGTTTTTTTTCCAAATTGGAGGAAGATAGATTTAACACCAACACCCAGCACAGCAAACCTCAACGAGGGAAAATAGTAACATTTTTGTTTAACTTCTAAATAATGGGAAATGCATTAATCTGAGTGTGATGTCAGTGATAAAAGTCCCACTCAGTATTCTGGAAGGATTCTGCTCCCAAGGTATGGAAGGTCTGGGCCCTCATTCTGTCTGTCCATGTGCTTCCATTAGGGAAAAATCCAAACTTCATGTTTCAGTTAGCCTAACCTTTTCCTCATTAGCACTCCAGACAAAAATCCTGGAGGGAAATTCTTTGTTCTTTTCAGTAAGCAAAACCAAAACACAAGATCTGGCAGGAATGATGCAGAAAATTTTATGCTGAAAAAAGCACAATGCTTTGAGTAGTTCAGTATGACAATAGCTCTTTGTTCCCTCCCCCTCAGGCCATTCAGAATGAACTGAGATGAAAAGGCAGCCGTGTGTCCATGTTTCTGTGGCACAGGAGACTCCAGGTCTTACCTTCAGGGTCATCTCTGATGACCAGGAGGCCGTTCCTGCAAACCACCTTCCCAGTGGAGGCATCGATAAATATTAGGGAAGGAATGTTGGAGACTCTGTACTTGTTCCACAGCTTCAGCTGTAAAAGAGATTGGAAGGGGAGATAAGGAAAGTAAACTTGGCTGCGTGAAGAGGAAGATTTTGGAGCATTAGCATCTCACAGAGCAGAGGTCAGAGGTGAGCAAAGAAACAGAGCTGGTGCTGCAGGGATGAGTGTGAAGGAACGTGAGGAGGAGCTGCTGGGCCAGTGTCCAGAGAGACCCTCCCCATCACCCCCATCCCCTCAGGACCTCAGGTGAGACCCCTGTGAGTCTCACACCTGCTGTTGGCTTGCCCGTGAGCACAGGCAAAGCTTCTCCTCCTGCTGCTTTTACTTCTTTGCAAGTAAAATGGGGATAATACTTGCCATGCTTTGAGCTCTTTGTTTAGAAGACATGGTAAGCACAAATATTTTTAATGCCACTGCTCTGAAGCAATTTGTAATGCTTCCCTGCCTGTTTCCTCCCCTCCCACTTCCATGTTCATTAAACAAACCAGCAACCTCTGCCAAGACACAGCCAGGCTGAGCACAAGGCCAACACAAAAAAAAAAATATATATTATTCTGCAACTGGGGCTTCCCGGGTTTGTTCCCAGGAGCTGATTAAGGGCTTTGACATCAGCCTGGGGGCCCAGCTCATCCATCCTGCACTGCCAGCTTTGCAGGCTGATGGCCACATTTTGGGCATCCCAGTCTGGGTGGGCCTGTCTGCTGGTCACTACGTTTTGCAGTGAGCTCAGCTCTGCACAACATTGGTGACAGAGCCCTCTGGGTGTCACACACTCCTGGGCTCACGTTTTTAGGATATGCTTCTGGCACAGGATAATTTAGAGCTTAATTCATGCACAGAAGCTGGCTGGGAGGAGGAGGAACAGGACCACGACAGCTGCTGGCACAGCCCAGCCTGCAGGTGTGGGCTGGCAGAGCTGCTCTCCCCACCATGCATGGAGGAGCTGCTGCCATCACCTCATTTTCCTTACGTTTCTCCAAGCATTTCAACCCAAACAGCCCAGTGGTGAATTATCAAACTCTCAAACAAAAGCCAAACCATAACCAAGAGCCAAATGGGGATGGAAACTAATCTCCACCTTCCCCTAACATCAAGCTCTGCTCTGTAAAGCCCCTCAGGCTCCGTGTGTTTACAGTGTGCTCCAGTTTGGAGAATAAAACCCAGGCACTGGAGAAGCACAGAAGGGGCACACCAGTGTCAGTCAGGATGAACTCTGCAGATCACTGTCCTTAATTTGCAAAGAGAGGCAATCCCATTTCCCAAGATGGGAATGAATCTGGGGACATAGAGAGAGGCAAGGGTTTGTGTCCTACCCACCAGCCTTCCTTTTCCAACAGACATATTAATAGATTCACAAACCAAATGGCCTTGGGCGTGAAAAGAATAAAGAAACTGTACTCAGTGCAAACCAGCTCCCTCACAATGATGGTGTTCAAACCACAGAAGGCAAAATCCACTTCTGTGAAGTTTAAAGGTTGGGGGAAAGCTCTTTATAAGGATCACAGGCATTTAACAGGGTGCTGCAAACAATAAGGAAATTACAACTAGCAATCCGATCGTTCTCTTTAAATAGTTGCTTACATTACACTTCATTTTGCCAAGTCCTTTGTATACAGAAGCAGCTCCCCCGGGGCAGCACGGTGGGTCCTGGCAGTTTGGCTTGGCTGGGGAAGCAGCAGGGTCTGCACTTCAGAGCCAAGAGGCTGCATGGACTTGCTGTGCTCAGAGGGACGGGGCTGGAACACCCCAGATAAGGGGATAACAGCAAACCAAACCTGCTCAAAGCACTGCAGCAAGCGTGGCATGGCTGGCTCCAGGCAGTCTATGAGGTCCAGCACATGTGGCAACTCTCGCCAACAGCTGGTTCTGGGTCTTCTCAGGATGTCTAAACCATCAGGCCCCACTGGACCCAAACTGCAGGCACTGCTCTTGGCTTCCCAGACACTGATGGAACAGGCAATCTGCAATCCAGACACTCTGCCCCCTTGAAAACAGGAGTTGCCACTTCTCACTCATCAGTGAGGGTCCACAGGAGAATGCCTCAAGCAAGCATGAAGCCAGGTGTGTGTCAAAAGGGTCAAAAAGCATCAAAAGAGGTCAAGGTGACATCTGTTGCTGCTGGGGGAGCATGTCCATCACTGAGCTCTGAGACTTGAACCTAAAGAACATCATGTCACACTCAGTCACACCTTGGGTGAATGAGAAAAAGCAATTCAAATGGAAAGGTTTTACCCTGCACCTGTGCAAAAGCTCCCAGACACAACTGACTAGCCCAGGTAGCACCAAACCAAGTTTCAGAGCTTCATACAGCCTGAGCAGCACTTCCTATTTTACAACAGATTTGCTGCCTGACTTATCCCTGAAATGTATCACACAACACCAATGAACAAATACAACAATTGCATCCAAAGCAACTGGAACTGGGCTGCCACTTGAAGCCTGCTATAAAAGCCTTGAATTGGAAGTTAGTGGTCTCGATGCACTAACCATATTAATTCCATCCAGGAATGTGCTGCTTAAAGTGGGAGCACTTTGGTTTGATGACTCCCCTGTGCGCCAGGAAAGCTGATGGGGAATGAGAAATGCACACGCTGCAGGAGGAGTGCCAGGATCCACGACAATTCCCACCACCCTGGCCCTCATCAGCCAGATTCCAGCCTTTCCAGAGCCTGACAGACACCTGGGAAGGAAGCCTGATGGCTGCTTTTACTGCAGGTCTGACCTGAAAGAGCAGAACTTTGACAGGAGATGGGTGGGTTCATTTTAGCCAAGCTGAAGACAGCTCCCTATGGGATTCCCACGCTGTGCCACTATTTTGCACCTAAACTACAGCTTCCAGCAAGGACATCTGATCTCCACCTAAACCAACCTGTCCTGTGGCAAACCATTGTGCTAGTTAGCTTTTCTCAGGGTAAAACGCCAGAGATTTGCACATGTGAAGGTTGTGCAAAGGGAACAAACTCAGCTTCCACCCACTGGTTGTGGTCCATGCAGAAAGGGAAATTCAGGAGAAAAAAAGGCATCCCTGGTATGGGTACCTGCACAACCACACACTTCACAAAGGATTCTGTGTCAGGCTGGGTGTGGGATGCAGAAAGCAAATTACAGCTTGCTGTGAGACTGTGGGCTGATGGGATGATAGCTCGGGCAGCAGGGCAGAGTGCTGCCTCAGCAACTCTGAAAAGCTGTTTTTCCTGCCGTGAAGAGGATGACATAGAAATAACATACTCCACACACTCTAAGGATTTGATCATCCATTTAAAGAGGGGATCTCTGCTCCGCTTCCCAACAGCTGTTGCAAATCTGTGGGATCAAGCCAAAGCTAACACAGATGTGGAAATAATCTACAGACTGTTCAGCCTGAAAGCAGCTGATCCTCTCGCAGCGCCCTTCACTCCTGGTTCAGGCCTGCTACAGTCACTGCTCACCCCAGGACACCCACCAGAGAAGGAGTGAGGAAATACAGCCCCTCACAAGACTCTGTGCAGGCTGAGCAGCCTTGCAGAAACTTCCCTGGCTCCTGTGCAGGTGGTTTAGTGCAGCCATCCAGTGGAAAAACCAGAGTCACCAGATTCCTCTGGTAACTTTATCCCGGCACAAAAGCATCACCACGATGTCCTGGAAACCACAAACCCTGGGAGCTCCCTCCAGGACTCCATCCACAGCCAGCTGTGAGAAGCTTTCAGAGATCACTCATGATCTCAGGGCTGAGGCAACCCCCAGACATCGACCATGCAGCAGCACAAGGCTGCTCTCCCCACCAGTACTGCCTCCATTATTCCCCTCATCCTGATGACTGGGAATTCCTGGCTGAGAGGCTGGGGAGACATTTGCAGACAGCCACAGTAATTTTTCCAGATAAAGGTGTCAGACGAGAGGTCTCCCCAGCAGCCCACGGCTGTTTCTGTGCAGGGCTGGCACCCGGCCGGGGAGGATGAAATCCCCTCCTGCTCTGCTCCTTGTGCTGGGGAAGGGATCCCCCACTTCCAACAGCTGCCAGGTGCTATTTTTGGTTGTGCTGATTGATTTATCAGTCCTGGTCGCATTCACTGGCTCACATAAATCCTGAGCTGCAGCGGTGAATGCTGGCAGAGATAAAGCACAACTGCCTGCAGTGCACTGAGTCCTGGCTGCTGGGAGAGTGGCCCTCCCACCCTCCTTGGGGGCTGCATTTCTCTGCTCTAGTGTGAAACTGGACCATAAAAGCTCTCACGCTTCCCTCTTCCATTGCATATGGAGCTGATTCTGCCCAGGCATGCAGAGGGCAGGCATGGTCTCTACTCATCTTGCAACCCACACTTCATTCTGACCAGCAAAAGAAGACAAAGCCATTTTAAATACTCAAAGGCAGCAATAAATGAACATATGCCTGCTGTGGATGGCTGCTGCTTTGTACTAAAACAAATGTAAAGCCACTTTTCTAAAAATTCACTCTTAGAAGCAGTACCCTCAGGGCTCTGGAAAATTCTGACCAGGCATTGGAAAGATCCCACCTTCCAACAGCCCCATGAGCGACTGTGTGAGAGCACAGAGGGGTTTCCATTACAGCATGGGCTCAGCTTCTGCTGGTCTCTCCTTCAAGAGCCACAGGCTGGAACATGAAGTCTGTCTGAGGAAAAATGCCCTTGGTCCAGGGCTGCAGGGACCAGCAGAGCCCATTGCCCAGCTCTGCCACACAGAGCAGCTCCAGGCTGAGATATCCATGGCCATTCCCAGTGCTCTGGCACTGCAGGAGCCCCTCCGTCCTCACTCACTGACAGTGTTAAACTGCAGCTTTTACATCATGCCTTAAAGGGTTTACAAGCACCAGGGGCCACCCAGGCTCTGCAGACAACAGGCTGCTCCCTCTCCCAGTTGATTTAAATCTAGTTCACGCCTGTCCCTACGATTCAAGCTCAGCTTGGGCAAAAACTCCTCTCCCAGCCCTCCCTCGCTGCTCCTTTTCCTTCGTGCATCAGGGAACCCCCTGAGCAGAAGGGGGACAGGGTGAGGGAACAACACACAGCCAAGAGTGGAGGGAGACCAGATGGTGCACGCCAAGGTCTGACCCCATGACACAGAGGAGATCGAGCGAGGCTTGGGATAAATTAACGTCCATTGTGCTGTTCCTTCCCTCTGAAAGCAAATCAAAATCTAATTACAAAATACAATGGTGAGAGAGATGTCTGCTCCGGGAACGTTAATGAGCTGAGGAGGGAGGATTCGGAATTGTAATAAACAAGATTGATGTGAACAGCTGAGACAGACAGCACAGGGCACTGGGGCTGCTGGTCCATGCAGACCCCATCACACCCCTCCATGTGCACGCTGCCTGCAATGGCTGAAAGTCCAGTTAAAACAAACCTTAGCACCAGTTTCCCCTGACACTCAGCCTGGCAGCACCTGCTGTGGACATTCCAGCAATATGACTCGGTGCAAGCAAAAAAAAAAAAAAATCAAAAAATCAACCTGAAAGTTCTGCTTGTCACTTCCATCCTCTCCTTGCTGCAGCTCCACGGCAGGAGACTGGCACAGCATGGTGCAGCTTGTGGCTGCCCAGCTCGCCCCACAGCTGCTGGGGGGACAGGGGAGACCCTGGCTTTTTGTTTTTCCTGACCAGGGAAGATAGCAGCAGGTTTGGAGGCGAAGAGGAAGGAAATCCTCTCCGCAGGTTCCTGGCACAGCAGCCAAGGGCTGCTCTTTGTTCCCCTGAGAAGCTCCACAGCCAAAGGCCTGGCATGAGGGACCTGGGCCAGCCCAACCTCTTGTCCTGGCGTTTCCTCCCATCTCCTTCCCTCACCACCCTGTTTCCCCAGCGCTGGCTGCTGCTCTTTGCAATTTCCCAGGCTGTGCCATGCGAGGGACTGTGAGCTGAGAGTTTGGTCTGAGGGCAGGCAGCATGTGGCTGGCTCTGAGCACAAGCTGCCCCCTCTCCCCCTGACACACACAGGCTGACAGGCTGGATCCTCTGCAGTCCACATCTGATAGCAAAACATTTAATTTGAGCAGAGCTGAAGAGCAGTTAACATGATGTATGGAGAGCAAAGCCCCAGGGCCTGCAGCAGACACGGGAGCTGGCCCGGTTGTTTTACATGTGCAGGTTTCAAAGAGGTGCTGGGATGGCAGCTTGATTTGATCTCAGCATCAGGAGGAAGCTGCATTTGACTAAACACACAGATAACAACACAGGCAGGAAATCAGGCAGGGAGGATGCCACCAGACAGGCTGGTCTATCAACACTATGAGGATGTTCCTCATAAACATTTTTTTTTTCAAGTGCTTCTCAAATTTTATTCAATAGCCCAAAGATGGTGCAGAATTTAAGAATGCAGCATTGAATTCAGGACTACAAAATACACCTCCATGTATTTCCAGTAAATAGGGTTTTTTCCTCCATGTGCACACCTTGCTTTACCTTTTAAAAGGGGGCTTCCACATGAGCAAGGTATTTAATAAGCATTTTTTCTTTCTGCAAACACACAAAAAGCAGTGAGGGCATCAGGAATTAAAGTGTATGTGGGAAAAATTTAAGACACATGTAGAAGTGTATCATCCATGGCCCCTATAAATTACGCCCCCAAATGACTAACGCTGAGTAAGAAATAGCTATGTAAACACAAAAGCAATAAGAAAATATAATAATTTCTGTCTCTCTATGGGAAAGGGATATTTTTCCATCTGTTTATAGGAAAGGCGAGGGGTGGGGTGGGAGTCTGGGATGTTGAATTGGAGTTCAGGGCCTCCCTTGGTCCCATGTCTCATCTGTCACTGGAAGTGGGACAGCTGCCAGGACATGGGTTTCCTACCCACTGCCTGTGCCTTTGCTGCTACTGTTCACTTGAGTGCTGGCAGTAATCTCAAGGTCAAACACCTTGCAATCCTGGATCATTAAGAAACAAACACTTCTGAAAAGCCTTGAGTTTAGACAGAGTTCCCACCAAACACAAAAGCCTTTTAAATCAGCAGGGAAATCGGGATTTGTTTTTTTGTTTTGTTTTGTTTAATGCACACAATGAGGTATTAGTGGGGTTTCTGTTTTGTTTTCAGTGGTTAATCCGAGAGGCAACCTTACACAATCAGACCAACAAAATCCTGGAAAACAATGGAGTATTTGTTAGCACTGTAACACACCCTGGGGAGTGAGGGCTCCAGGATGCCGCAGCCAGGAGCCTCCCAAGCAGTGACAAGGCAGCACCAGGACATCCCCCAGACCAGCTGCACAAAAGATTCCTGTAAAACTATCAACACATATCAGATACCCTCTTGTGCCCACTGCTGCCGAGATACCCACTGGGTGGATGGGAAATTTGCTTTTCCACAGCACCTTTTGAAATGCAATAGCTCATCCATCACATCCCTGTGATGCTTCCTTACAAAAACCCCCACTCAACAAAGCTTTTGCATCACTGCAAACACTCAGACTGTTTAAAAGCAGCCACTTTTCTCCAGCTGATCTCCGGAGAGGCTGCACTGGTTGGTCTGGTCCTCCCTACAGCTGCATCCATCTCGGTGTCTCAGAGCCGACAGCACTGAATCTCATCTGGCAGCACTCCTGGTTTGCAACCCAAGGAGGATTTTCATGCAAAGGTTACACAGCTGCAGAGCTACAAAGGCCACAACCACAGCCCAGGCTGCGGGGGCAGCTCTGGGCTTTGCATGCAACAGGCTCCGCTCACAGCTCGGGAGGGCGGCACAGCTCAAGGGATTCACTCTGTAACCACAGATCAAAACATGCCAGGAACTAACCAGAGCCAGGTGCTCTCAAGCTCCAGCTGGAAACAGCAAGCCCTGCCAGTGACAGCTCCGAGTTATCCCCCTCCTCCTTGGCTCTTGGGGTGGAAGGGATCCCACAGTGTGTGCCGACCCAGAGCAGCTTGTAGCTGTAGCTTGTAGCACTCATGGGGATTTCTCCTTTGGAGCCCCAAGTCCATCCTGAGCAAACACCAACCCACCAGAACTGCTCTGGGCTAAACCACTGATGATAATGTTTTCAGGGTCTCTGTGCCCTCTTGTCACACTTCACCAGCACAGCTGAGCCCCAGAGCCACGCTGGCCTGAGCCAGCACTGGGTGCCCTGCAGGGAAGAGCATCTGAGTGAGGCATGACACGGGCAGGACAGATGTGACACAGGCTGCTGGAAAATGCTCTCCTGCTGAGCACTTCTCTCCCTCCTGCTCCCCAAACTGACACTCAGCCCCCCGGCAGAAAGGCTGGAAATGTAAACCTGCCCCAGCCAGTGATCTCTAAATGGGAAAATGCCACTGAGAGTCCCACATTTGCAATTAATCACCTGCACACATTAAAAACCAGGGCAGAACAAAGCTGCTCAGAGCTCAGATGCACCAACACCTCAACTGCAGCACAAACCAGCAGGTGGGAAGCTGGAGAAGCCATTTCTTCATCCACTCCTTTTGCAGAGCAGCTTTTCCACCACACCGTGCTCCAGCAAAGCTGGGGAACAGGGAAGGGAGGGACAGGGAGAAGAGTCCTGTTATGGGCTGGGCACAGAGGAAGGGGAGGGACAACCAGCATGGGGCCAGCCAACAGGGCTGAGGGGTTTATGACACACACACATGGTGGGCCAGGTGCAGGGCAAGTCAGGGAACTCGATCCATCCCTGAAACCCAGCACCAAGCCACAGGAGGCCCCCAGCTCCAGAGCCTTTGACTGGGGAGGAACGGGACAGCAGCCTGCAATTCCCTCTTCTGCATTTAAAGGCAACATGCAACAACCAAATCAGTAAAGGAGATGAGCATGGACGGTGAAAAATCAGTAGCAAGGTGGAAAGCTCCACGGATGAAAGTCAGAAAATAGAGCTTCCCAAGGAGCCAAGAGCCTGTGGTCAGCATATGGATGAAGGTAGGACACTGGTGAGAGCCTTGGCCACCGTGTCCCTCCTGCCACCCCGAGCATGGCACAGACAGTCGTGGAGAAACAAGGAGCTGCTGCCAGGAACTGATGAAACATGAATCCCATGGGGGTGTTCAAAATGTCAGATAAAATGCATCATATTAATTCCCTCTGCTGACAGCCAGCCCCAGCTGGAGGGGGAGGCTCGGAGACTGCAGGATTCAGAGAGCCAAGGACACCCAGCACCAGCTCCGCCACTGAGTCTCTGAGTCAAGAGCAAAGCAGGAGGTGACACAGAGGGCTGGGTGGCAGAAGGGATACCTCATGTTTTTGGTGAGAATAAGGCACACTCGGGGCAAAGAAAAAGCAAATTGTGTGGTTTTTTTTATAGGATGCCGAAAACTTCTGTGCACTGGCAGCGACCCTCCTCAGATGGGGCTGTATTTCAGCTGTTACTGTACTCAGTTTGTAAAATGCTCTGGGATGATAAAAATCACTCCAGAAACAGTTACTAAAACTGTTTCCAGGAAATAGATTCACAGAGTTGGAGAAAGCGTGGTGTTTTTACAAGAGCTTCAACTAGAGAAAGACTAAAGTTAAGCAGGAAGTTTTGCTTCCTTGTCTTTTCAGCAATAAAAAGGGGCTGCACTGGGTTTTATTTGATTCTGCAACATACAAAACCACCATCAGTTGTTTCCTCAAATAGCCTGACATGAGATGGACATCTAACACTCCTCAAGTCACCTGGAGTTGAAGGCTTTCTGCCTTAGCCAAGCTCTGGATTTGTCTGCTTGCATTCTTGTCTAATCCTGTTGCTTTCCATGATTATTGAACTGTCCAGAAGATGATCTCAGGGTAACTAAATCCATACTGCAAGAACAAGAGATTTTTTCCAGGAAAAGCACTGTGGGAGCACGGTCTATCTTCCCATCCCCACTCCAACCTCAGTGCAAGGAAGCAACGTGTTTGGAGTTGGATGAGCCACAGGAAATGCAAGCAAATCATCCACTTGTGTCCAAGTGACTTTTTCCAAGGATCTGCCACGAAGTTTCAGGCTCAGTCACCCCTTCCCCAGCCCTGGGTCAGAACTGATTGAATGCAGCCACCGAGTCAAACTCCAACACACTCATCTCGTTTGGCAGCCCTGCGGTTCCGCTGCGAGCTCCAAGCTTTTCCCCTCCTCTCCCTCTCCCTCCTCTTGTTCAATTATCTTGCTTCATCTTTATTCTGTTTCCAGGAACACTTAGCAACAGGCTCTTGCAATCAGCCACCGGCAGGCAGGATCTGAGGAGGAGACTGCAGTTGCGATGACCTTTTGCTACACTCATGCAAATTTTAAAGAAAGTATGTGAACAATTTGCCTTTTAAGTATCCTCTGCTTACATTCACCGGGAGTTAATTCTCCTTCTCTCCTTAGAGGCATCAGAAACACCAGATTTTCTGATTTTACACTAATGAGAACAAAACCCGCGGCTTAATTCCGGCTTACTTTGTGGGGTTTTTTTTCTGTATCTCACACTGTGAGCAGAACCTGAACGGGTGAAAATTAACATGTGACACCTGGCCTAAACCTCAGATCTGCTCAGACACCACTGGCTCCTGTCAGCAAAAGCCAAGAGTGGATTCAGGGTCCATCCCAGCAGCCAAATTCGTCCTGAGATGGACAAGATGCTGTTCCTGCTCTTGGTGAGCAGCTTTCACTGATCACCATCAGAGACTTTCATCCCAGGACAGCCCCAGGGTATGCCAGGAGACAAACATTGCCTCAGCCTCCCAAGGAACCACAGCTTTTGTCATCTCCATAATTAAAGCTCATCTGCCAAGGCAGCAGATAAAGGCTGGGACAGTGGTTCAGGACCTCATTCCCATGGGACTCCTGGAGTGCTCCTGCCAAATCCAGGGACTTTGGCAAGTGACATCCTCCAAAGCAACACACACCGACCACCACAGGGTCCTGAGAGGGCAACACTGATGCTGGGTGGATGGAAATGGGTAAATAACAAGCCTGGGTTTGGAAAACCACAGCGACAAACTCACAGCAGCCGTTTTTACAGCCACCCCAATGGGTGCTGGCAGAGGAGAACAGGCAGCAGCCTTGATTTTCATCAGATTTAAATCAAATCCCCAAAGCTTTCCAGCACTCTCCCTGTCACTCAGTGATTTTCCCACATACACAAACAAGTTTGGAGACAACCCAAAGCACACACCAGGACAGCCAGTGCAGCTTGCAGGCCACAGGGGCATTATGGCATTTAAGTACTTTCTTCTTGAAACAAATACTCTGTGTTTGGAATAAAAAAATCCTGTATTTCTTGCAGTGGCTAGAAGCTGAAGGGAGGGAACGTGTGAATACCCAGGTACCAAGGCAGGCAGCTCACCTCCTGCTTTCTGAGTGGTGTTCATAGCCAGGGAAAGAATTTGCAGGGCCCTGATTTGGGAAACAAACAAAACAAAACCCCCTCACAGATCTTTGATACTTCAGATGATCTTAAAAAGTATAATCTACTTTCTTATTTTCCCCTTTAAAAAATGAAAAGTCTAAATAAGCACATCATTGATCTGATTGCTGAGAACAGCATCTGGAACATCAATCTCTGCCTGAGACTGCAGAAGCTGCAGGAGAGCTCAAAGCAGCCAAGGCTGCCCTTGAACCAGATGCTGCTCGCTCTTACAGAAACGCCTCTGGATCTGTGTGAAAATGATTAAACAAAATTGCTCCCTCTTTTTTCAACTTCAGAACTCAAGTCTGTTTTCTCTTAGAGGGCAGATGCTCATTACATATCCCACAGCACATCAAAGGGCAGGAAAAGAAGGAAGGCAGCTACCCTGCCATGCACCAGTGCCCAGGGTCCTGCCTGACCAGCACCCGCCACCTCCCCTCCCCAAAACCCCTGGCTTGGGGGACAGAGGGTAAAAATACATCTTCAAGCCTCAGTCCCCACTTAGTGACAGCATGAAAGATGCCAACCAGGGCTGTTCCAACAGCAACAAACAGCAGCCATGTGTTTTGGAGGGAATTCTCTTGGGGCCTCAAAAACTCCAGCTACTGCAGCACCTCAGAGAGCCCCAAAACTTGGGTATTTCTCCAATATTCCTTCTCCATCAGAGGAGGCTCTCATCCCACAAGAGGCTTAGCAGGATGTGACCTGAGGGGCTCCAAACCACGTGCATTGAATGCCACACCTGATTCAAACCCCTGTGCTCAGAGGTGAAAGGCAAGTGACCGATGGGAGGCCTTTTCATTTATTTTAGTTCAAAGACCTCAGAAAACTCGAGGCAATCACTCAGCAGCTGGGATATTTAAGGAGGAGTGTGGGGAAGTGCGCCTGGGAAGCAGGAAGCACAAAGTCAGCTTCATCCAAGATCCAAGAGAGAGGAGTCACAGCCAGGCTCTTACTTAACAGCTTCTTCCAGGCAACCCACTGCCTCATCCGTCTTAATCTTTGACCGCTGAGAGATGAAAACAATTTATCCTCATTCCCTGCTCTTACTGAGAGGTTACAAGAAATAAAACTAAACCAAAGATCAATGTCATACCCCTTCTCAGACAAACTCTGCTTGACCTGGACTTTCTCAGCATCCTTTTATCTGGAGGAGTGTTTTGGCTAAAGCTTTGCAGAGGAAAGCCATGTGAGCAAGGCAGTTAAAAACCTGGTACTTTCATGTTTATACAGCCAGCTAAGCAGCACACTACAAAGGCTTTTATTCCAAGTCTCTCCTGACAAGCCAGCATTGATGAATTACATAATCTCCCAGGAATTATGATGCACAGGAGGAAAAAAACTCCAATTCCCTAGGTAAGAACCAAGGGCTCAGAAACTGAGAACTGAAGGAAAGGTCTGTACAAAAATCATCCCAAGATTAGGAAGGAACTTTTTTGTACTAAAAGGAGACAGCAAAACCAGCTGTAGATGCAGACACATTCCTTCCCCATGGCTACCGAGAACTCACCGGGTCCACAGCTCAAGACAGAAATACTTCAAAGGTCTCTCTTCTCCCAAATATCCCTATTTTCAGAAAAAACAATCTGAAACAAGCCCCTGTGTTTGACAAGCAGTACAAGGGGCTACAAGCACGAGAAGACATGAGCTTCCCAGTCTGAGAGGTGCAACTGAGCAATGAATCATAGAACAGAATCATGGAATATCCTGAACTGGAAGGGACCCACTAGGATCATCAAAGCTGCTGTCAATGGGGTGCATCCAAGTACAGCCTGAGTTCCCAGGTAGCATCAGGCTTCACACACTGACCGTGCACTGAGCTGTGTTGGTTTTACATGCTGTGTGTGCAAGAGCCAGGAAAAATCCATCTTCAATGTCATAACAAACCCTAAGGTAAACACAAAGGCAAGCCCACGCATATTATTCAGTTCAACAGGCACATAAAGGAGAAGGCAGCCCTGGCCATGCTTTTGCTCCTGATTTTTGTTGTTTCTCAGTGAGCACACACAAAATGGGCCACGTTAAGCCCTGCATGAAGCAGATGCTCCCTTCTCCAAGAACAAACCTGCTGCTCCTAATAAAAACCAAGAGTTTTGCAAAAGAAACCTGCACTTCACAGTCTTTGCACTGCTCTCCCCCACCACTGAGTGAGAAAGGAGCACACCTTGGCTCCCTTGCAGACACAACACCCCAGGGGCTGCCTGAGGTTAGACAGCTGGGATAAACACCCAAACCCAGGGAATTCCCAAACTCTGAGAAACCAAAACCAGAGCCAGCTGGTCTGTAAGGCTGCAACCCTACAGAAAAGTTTTGTCTTCAAGTCATGAAGCTTATGGCGTTTGCTCTGCACGTTATAAATTACACACGTGGTTTTAAAGGTGGTGGGCAAAGGAAGGGGTGTCTGAGGGTCCAGGTGCCCAGTCAGGCCAGGAAGCAGCCAAAGGAAAAGGTCCACCTGCACAGAACCTCCTACAGTAGCTCTAACACAGCTGGACTGGGTTTTCTGTGCTTTCTCCAGGAAGGCTGAGCAGGAGCCTGACACATTAAATGCTGGGCACAGAACTGGCGGCACTTTGGATTACTGACAACTTCAAAAGGATGAGAAAAGCACTTCTCTGGTAAGTTCTTGCTGCTCAGTTTGCTGAAGGGCGTCAGGACAGCCTGAGCCAGCAGCTTTGCTGAACATTTCCAGGCTCCAGACTCCATCTGGCAGTCTGGCACCCAGCCTGCTCCTCCTTTCCCGTGCCAACAGGGACACCCGGATGCGCAGGACCCGCGTTGGTTCAGAAACCAAGGGGGGAAAGGATGAGCAACTTCTACAAGAAAAATGCTTCCACAAATTGTACAAAATGAATGCTTTTCAACTCTGTGCTTGCTTAGGAAAGGTGAGATTTAAAGCTCCAAAGCCAGCCCGTTTGTAAAAATAAATAAATAAATAAAACAAGCAGGAGTCCCAGATTCTGCTCCAAATCCCAGGGAATCAGCAGGTGGCAGATGGTTAAAGCCAGAACAAGGTTATTTCAGATCTGCAAGCTGAAATATCCCCTTCCTTCCCCCCCTGCAGATCTACAGGAGGGCCACAGGGAAGATTTAGCACCTGCAGCTTTGGGTTGTTGTGGTTACCTTTTAGCTCATTCAAAAAGAATATTACAATGTATTCCCCAAGGCAGTCTGTAAATAGCAAAGGATTCTGCTCTAATCCTCTATCTACTCCTTTTTGGATAATATGGCATTTGGACAAGCACTGCCAAAACACAGATTTATGGCAAAGCTGAGAGTTTGCATGGCCAACACATGCTCTAAAAACTCAGGATTCCAAGGAATAAATAAAGCCTCTCCTAGGATATAGATGGCTCTTCAGTTGTGGAAGCTTCATGCAGATACAAACCTATTTGCAGGATTTCTGCCTCCCTCTCCCATACCAGACAAAAGACACTTTTATACTGATTTTCCCCAGCACCAAAATCAACTGTTCTCACTGGCTGTTCTTGCTGATACCACCAGCACACAGTCACTTCCCATTTCTTTACTGATACTTTATAACATCTATCAGCTATTACCTATCCAACCAGCTTCAAACTTCTTTTCTGACAGTGACCAACATCAAAGGGAAAAGAACTAGGAAAACTGCAGACTAAAGGAACTATAAAAAGTACAGCTGATGAGTGCTACAATTTTACTGCTTCACTGGAGACACTAGGGAGCTGTGTGTTCTTAGAAGTTCCCCAGTGAATGGTGTATTAAAAAAAAATAAAACAAAAAACCCCCAAATAACAGCAACTTTGCAGAAAACTCAGTGCTAGTGCAACTAGATTTTTTAATGGAAATGCTGAAAAGCACCCAGACAAGAGAGCCAGTGTAACACATACATGTGGCTGTGAAGGGCTGACCACAGCAGAACTGGTGGAGGCAGAAAATTCAGCACCAAGTGCAAGCAAATGTATTTTTCCCACCTGAAAAGTCAAGCCAGTGAAGACACATCCACTCCCAGAGGCACTATGCAGGATTGTTTCTCACTCCACACTGCCCAGGTGTGATTTTAAATTACTCACTGCTGGGGCTGTCACACACCTCCTTTGGGTGCCTGCACCACAGCCCTACACAAAGGCACAGATGAACAGCCAGGCACAGCAGCAGGGTCAGGGCACAAAAAACAAAGAAAAATGCAGTCATTTTTGACAAAGGGGAAGTGCTGCATCCCTGCCCAAATCTCTGTGGTTGTCTACACACCCTTTGGATCCTGGCTCCTTGCAAGCCAAACATAAAACCAAGGATATTTGTTCAAAACCCACAGGCGGACACTGTGATTCTATTGAAGAAAAAAATACAACTGGCATTCATTCTAAAAACTTCCCACCACTGGGACTGGGATTTAAAACCAGCACTGGGCAGCGAGGCCAAAACACACTGAGAGCAGACGCCTGCAAAAGATTCCAAGGGAAATTAGTTATGTGGGTTTTAACAAAAATAAAATTAAATCCAATGTTTACAAAGGGAAAAAAATGGCAGCTTCCCTAGGAGACAGTGCTGCAAACACCCTTTGCAGATAAGTCAAGACCTGTCTGAGGCTTCCTTGGATTGCTCTGCCAGTGAGGTTTCCTTGTATTCCTGTGCCAGTGTGTGCAGTGAGGGGAAAGGCAAAAGCTGAGCAGGCAGCACTGCCTCCTCCCATCCTCATCCTCGGGGCTGGCAGGGAAGGGGCTGCCCTGCCCTCCTTCACAAGGCAGAGCCACACCAGCTCCAGGGCTGAGCACTGGCTCTGAGGAGCAGTGGAAAGGGAACTCTCCATCCATCCCTCCTCTCCTGTCAGCCTCAGGGAGCTGTGGCCAGGGGAGGACGAGCTCCTGGGCTTTCACTGCTCTGCTTGTCCCCTCTCATCTCTCTCCAGGAAAAGACATGGTGGGCTAAAGCTGGACGAGCAAGCGGATTTACAGAAAGCTCCAGCTTCCCTTCTTGTGTGCTAAAGTCAGCCTAATTCTGTAAACTTCTCTTTTTCCCTTAAGTAATTTTTCTGCAGCTGAGTCACACACAGCTTCTGCCAGGAATTTTTATAATTACTGAATTAGAGCAAGGTTTTGCCTGTGCACGCCTGACAACATCTGCTGATGGAAGCGAGCTCTGCTCAAACCCTTGCACAGCCCTGGAGGAGCAGGGCTGAGCACTGCCCTTCCTCCCAACAGCACCTCTTATGGGGGCTCTTCTTGCTGCTCCTCCTGCAGAGAGCTCTGCAGCTCCTAATCCACGTTTTGGGGGGAAGGACATAAGCTGGAACAAAGCACAAAGGGCACTGAAGCAGGGAGAGGAACCCTGGCTGCCTCTTGGCTCTCCAAGCCTCTTGCTGGAGCATCCCTGAGGCAGCATCCACAGTTATGTGCCTCCCCATCAGCTGCAGAGCTGCAAAGCCATCGTGCATCACATCTTCCTTGGAGACAGACAACGGGATAGAGTTCCCTAAAACCACAGAAGAAAACTCCCTCCACCTCCTTCCTCAACGGACACAAGGAGTTATTCTGCTAGCAAGGCTCCAACACACAACACTGGTCCAGACTAAAGATCAAACACAAACCCACGTTCAGATAAGCCAAAAGCAGACATCTGGCATTAGCAGCCTAAACTACACACTTCCTGGATGATCCAAAAACCTCCCACTTTATGCTACAGGTCAGAAATGCAAAGGAATTACCATCTTCAGGACTGAGCTGTTCAGCCTCCTCCTTGTTACTGTTTGCTGGAGAGTGATGCCTGTACCCTCCTGCTTGGCCCAGTGCTGTAATTTATCCCATACTGCACCCGAAGGACTGTATTAAGAAAACAGGACAGTTGCCAAGCCCTGAAAAGAGAGGATGTGCTGGAAATTTGCTGTCTCTGTAGCTTTAATCCAGTCCACTTGCAGGGGTCTTTACAGCACGGCCACATACCATGTGTGCACACAGTCCTGACGCAGTTAGAACCAAGAATAGATGCTCAACAAGAGAGGAATTACTCAGTTCTGGGTTTGGGCTGGTTGTGCATGCACAGCACTCAGCTCTCTTCACTTCACACTTTTCATGTGCTGCTCCAAGGCAAAAAATGAAGGCGCCTTGCCACTGCAGACTGGGATTCTTCTCAAAGGATTCTGAATTTATTTTCATAAAATCCTAGAGAACTACGTTCACAACACCTCGGGTTTAGAGACGAAGAAAAGAGTTACAGAGAAGCTCTGGGCATCCAGTTCCAGCATCAGCCTCCAGCTCCCTTTTAAAAAAATAAATAGCACGGAGCAGCATTTTAAATGTTTGACGTACAACTTCCCATGAGATCATCTGCAGCAGGAGCACTCGGCACTTCTGCAACTCAGCCCTCACCCTGGGGACCTGGGAAATCAAGTCCCTCGTTGTGCATGAAAAGCAATTTACCCAGCACCATCCCCAGGCCCTGCAGCAGCAGCAGAGTAGGAATTCCTGCCTTCTTAACCAGCACTTCACCCTCTCTTTTCTCCATCACTTGCCTCACTCCCTTGCCTCCAAGCCCATGGAGGGCTGAGGTCCTACACATGGAACCCCATCCTTTACTGGGCTGCCTCAGCTGCCCTCCAGGAGCAGCAAGGGCAGGGGTGCCATGGAAAAAACCCATATGTGATCCTGTAATTAGAGACAGCATCGTAATGTATACAGGGGGATGAATTAAGGTTGCAGAGGAACACTGTAAATTGGATGCACATTTCTTGTTCCATTTTACTGCCCTTTTTTTTTTTTCCCTTATTGGGCTCTGGCTGCATTTCACATTAATCTCCTAATAAGGGCTGGAGTTGGATGAGATTTTTTTCGTCCCATCAGATTGCAGCCTTCCAAGCCATTGAAATGAGATTCGAGCTGAACTTGAATTTTCAATAGTTTGGCCTAAAGGCGAGGGTGTTAACGACAGACCTGCCAACACCTTCTCCATTCAAAATGTCTGAAAACATGTCTGCACATCAAATGCTGCTCAGGCCCTGCTAGACAAAAGCCACAAAGCCAGCATCTCAAATCCACTGCTGACTTGCTCGGCTGGTTCTCCTCCCAGTGAAGCTTGTACATCTTCTCTGAAAATCTACTGAACCTCTGTATTCTCTCTAGGAAAAGGGGATTTCCCCCAACAACCCAGCTGTTGTAGTTTTATTAGCATAAGTCAAGGTGGGGCTGAGGAGACATCAGGTGAATCAGGTGGACACAGAGGAGGAGGCAGACACACAGCAGTTCACCCAACACACTCTACTTAAATGATACATCCCCAAAATTCAAGATACTCCAATGACATGCACAGGTTTTAATCAAGACCTCCACCAGGACTCTGAACATATTTTTAAACGCTGAAGTCTATTTTCTTGAGGACATGAATGCTTCAGCTTCCATGCCACCAAAATGATTTCCATTTCACATTTCCAGTTTGGTTGGATGGATAAACATCCATGGCTACTTTGGCCAGTGCTGCAGGGAGCAGAGCAGTGAAGGGAAGGTGCTCCTCTCCTTTGATGAGAAACAATAAGAGAAAAGGAATGATGGTTTCTTGAACTGCATCCAAGGGAAAGTATGCCCTGCTGGAGTGCCTGGCAGGGCATCAACAGCAATGGAAATTTCAGCTTTCAAAGAAATAATACTAAAGAAGGGGGTGGGAATATCGTGTAGGAGCTGAGGTGACACTAATCCCATGGACTGTTTTACAAACTGCTACTTCTCTCCAATGAAATTAAATCCTCTGCAGAAAAATCATCTGGCTCCAACATCTTTTGGTAAATAAAGCATAAACAGAATGAAGAGGAGCTCATAACTGAGCAGAAAATGGGCTCAGATGGGCTGCTACAGGCAGGAGAGTGGAGGGACAGCAATCAGACCACTGGGAGTTTGCATTTTCCTTTGGATGGTCACTGCAGGATCTTTGAACCCCACCAAGCCAACAAGTCTCTCCCAACTCAGCAGGGACCCTCTGCTCACTGAGAGGGAGAGCAGGGTGGGAGAAGAGCACAGCACCTCCTGCAAAAGGTCTGAACTTGATTATCAACTTATTTTCCTTAGTAACATTTAGCTAAGCAAGCAGGGAAGAACCCTGTGGTGTCCTTTAGTGGCTCTTACCAGGGAAGCTGGAATGAGGCTGTTCATTCACCCCAGGAGCTGAACAGGCTCCGTGTGGCAGCAGGAGCTGCTCACACCAATATCCATTTCTCTGTCGGGAGCTGCTTTCACCAGCACAAACAAGGAGCACTGAAAATGTGTGAGTAAATGGCACTTTGAAATCAGAAGGTGTCTGGCAGCTCTGTGTCAGTGTGATGTTTTTTACCCTCCAGGGCAATTACACACTGGTCCACACAGCTTGAAGCTCTGAACAAAGCAAATGCTGTGAGTAATGATGGAGAAAAAAACCCACAAAATGGCACAAAAAGTGTTTGCCCAAGCTCACATCAGGCAGGACTTTCCTATCTCTGTGACACAATGTCCAGTCTGCTCAGCTACAGAAGAAGTTTAATTTCTTTTTACAAGGTTCATGTTCTCAGCATTGCTCTGGCCATGAACCCACAGCACCAACACTGATGCATCTTCAGCTGCTTCATGGATGATTGGAATGATTTAACAGCTGAAGGAAAACACAGGTACAGCTTGTTTGTCCCTCATTTTTATGTCACTAACCAGCTGTAGGTGAACACAGGCAAAGCACCGACTTGTGCAGGAGCAGCTCAGGGCCAGGCAGGGTCTCATTGATTGCAGAGGGTCAAAGCCAACATCCACATGGGTCCTGATTCCCTTAAATTCACCAAAGTCTCTCCAGGCCCAGCCTGGAGAACCTGCACAAAGCAGGTTTATCCTCAGGGCCAGCAAATGCCGTGTGAGAAGCACACACAGAGCAGCAGAGAGAAGACAAAATCTGTAGCTGTGCTAATTGCTGGAGTAATTACAAAGTAAAATACCAAACTGAATACCACAAGTCTGAGAATGAGCAAAGAATCCTTTTCCTTTCTGGGAGCTGCCTCTCACAAATGACTTTCCCCACCAAGAGCCACCTCCACAGGCCCAGACAGACGTTTGAGCAGATGACCAAAAAATGTCAGGTATTTTTCTTTTCAATAGATTTCCATCCAGACAGGATGAAAAGCTCTTTCTCTAGAGCAATTGAGTTTTCCCCACAACAGACACGAGCTGGCATGTTCTGAGCATTTGGTATTTCAACCCCAATTAAGTAAAATAGTAATTGCTGCACCTAAGGGGTTCTCAGCTCCCTAAGAGGAAACACTTTTTACATACAGAGATTTTCCTAAGCTTTACCACTACATACTTAAGACATAGATTGAGGGATGAATCACAACTTCAAATTCTTCACTACTAAGCCTGGCAATCAACACTGCCACTTTCTGGCAAAGAAACCCTAAAAGCTTTCACCTGTGATGTCATTTGCTAACAGATTTATGTTCCATGGGGCGCTCCCGTCCTGTGACTCCTTCACTGAGGAGGCAGCTGGGTAACAGGATTTGTTCTGCATAATCCCTGCTCCAGCTCCCAGGAGGGGAGGAAACAGATGAAGATGCACTCGAGCAGAAATGGCAGCCACCACTTTGAGGGAACTTATTATGCCTCAGTCACCTGCCAGGTGTAAATCCCATTTCTAGTTTCAAGCCTGGAGAAGGCAGCACCATGAAGACAGAAGGGGGGTGAGGGAAGTCTGCACTTTACATTCCAGATCCCAAACCTGTGTGTCCTCAAGGCAGGAGGCATCAAGCCTGGCCTGTCACTGTGGGGGAGGCACACCTCTCATGGGGAGGAGGTAACACACAGCCCTACACAACCAGCTGTAGGGTAAGGACCATCTCCTTCAAATGCAGTTCTCTGAACAGAGCAAAGCACAAGAGACCCTGAGCCACCAGCAGGGCTGTGTAAGATCTGCCTGGCGTTATTATTTTCATAATTAGAGGGATGGCCACCAACAGAGGTGGTATTTGGTGGCCTCTTAACCCAGAAACTTACTCGGGTTTATGCAGATGACTCCAATTTTTCAGCAGCAAAGCCTGCAGCAAATCCTTGTGGGGACAAACATCAAACTAGGATCTGGATGTGGCTCAACACAAGGCCACTGCTCGGTCAGCCTGAGCCAAAGAACAACAGAAAACGTGCAGGGCTCAGAGGGAGTTTAATTCTTAAAACTGAGTAAACTCTGCAATTCAAATCTGGGCTGTCTGAAGCAAAGTGACTCTTCAGGTGAGGCACCACTCCTTGCTCCAGCCTGGTCCTCATGCCTCTCTCCCTCCATCCCACTGCTTCTCCCACACTCCCCATCTCTCTCCAAAACATCTCTTCCCAACCTCCCAGCCTACCACATCCCCATCTTTTCCCCTGAAGAGCCACTGGTCCCACACAGTGGCAGGGACATGCCTGCAGGGAAGGGCAGGGACAGCCACCTACTCTTCTGCTTCACAACGCGGCAATTAACTGGTTTGAAAACTGCCTCTCTAGGCAAAAACTCATCCTGGGAGCCACCAGGGTGACAAACATCTATTTTCTGCACCACCTGAGAGATAAACACCAATCGAGGTCCTGGATGCTCCTGTCACACACAGTGATTAAACCATCAATCGGGACACAGTGAATTAATGCAGACAGAGGGGGACAAAGGAATGAAATAGCTTCACTTGAATCCTCACAGCTTAACAAAAGCAAAACCGGGTCAGACCTATTGAGGAAAAAAGCAAAAGATAGAAGAAATCTCATTTAACAGTTGCTTTTCCCAGAGAGAAAAGCAGAAAACCAAGCATGCAGCAAACCAGGATCAGGCTGGGAGGAAGACAGGCACCGAGGGCATTGCTGTGCCCACGGGCAGGAACACACACAGGACACTCCTTTCTTGATCATCAAGAAAACACTGTAACAGAGGTGGTCTGCAGGTCTCTGAAGACAAGGAGGAGGCCAAATCCCTGGAACAGCAGCCCATAGTATTTTCCATTCCTTTAAGAAAGAAAGGAGTGGAAGCTGTGCCATACGTTAGCACTTAAGTAGTCCCTAACCCTCAGTTTCCCACCATCTGTACTACTCTCTGAAACTCCCCTACTCACTTAATTTATTGCTGTGTATCC
This sequence comes from Trochalopteron elliotii, assembly GCA_024734555.1. Taxonomy (NCBI): domain Eukaryota; kingdom Metazoa; phylum Chordata; class Aves; order Passeriformes; family Leiothrichidae; genus Trochalopteron; species Trochalopteron elliotii. Next base: position 364,809 of record JANPWX010000242.1, read on the forward strand.
TCGCCAGAATCAAAGACCTAAATATCAGCAATCTTGGTGGGAGGCATCCAGCTGCTCCAGCTCATTGTAGGAACAAACCCTATTTGTGCAAAGCTGCATTGAGAAAGCCGGGCAGCAAATCTCCCTAGGAACAACTTCCCATGCTTTCAGATTAGCAGATCAAGCTGCAGGCATTAAGACCTTTCCCCTTCTCTATCTGTGAAATTCAGCACTTTAGGACACAAAAATGGGTCTTTTCTAAGCCTGGAACGAAGCGATTTTGGAAGCACACAGCACAGCAGCAGCAGGGGGCAATGGCTGAGGGAAGCAGAGCACAATCTCAGGGTCATGTTCATGAGCTGTGTGAGATGGGGCTTGTCCTGGGAGTGCTGAGACCTGGAAATGATGGCTGGGCAGCAGCACAGCCCCACTCTGGTCACTCATCCAGCCCCCTCTCACCTCTGCCTCCCTGTCCATGGGGTGAAGCCAGCAGGATTTCCCTAAGCATGCAGCTATTTGCAAATTTCCAAGCAGAGATTACAGGGAAGAGCTCATTAGAAGCAGCCTGTAATGTAACACACACAGGCACCTCTGTTCTATGGCCACAAACCTGAATCAAAAAAGGGAGCATCCTAAAAAATCACCTCGTGGAGTCATCAGCCTCTCAGAAGCAAATCAGCACAGCTCCCTGCCCTCTTAAAACACCAGATATCAGCTGATAAAAGAGGAGCAATCCTGCAAGCCAAACACTCAGGCAGTTCTTGCAAGGCAGGATTTGTAGCCTGGTGCCCTTTGATTTGCTCTGAGAGTGACAGAACAGTAGTCAGAAAAACATGAAGGGGAAGAACATTTCTAATGTTCTGGTGACCCGTCTGATGCTGAAAATCCCACCAGACACAAGACTGTGCACAAGGACCTGGGTGCTGCTGCTGCTGCTGCTCAGACCCTGAGCTGCACTTGGAAGGGCAGACAGAGGGACAGCAGGCCTTCAGTGGGGCTGGGGACACCACAGACCCCAAGAGCTCTTGGACTCACTTGGTTCTCAGGGGCTGAAACAGTCACACAAAGGAGGTTTCATCTGCTTCACAGATCTGACAGCAAATCTGGAAATTGTCACCTCCTTCCCATGCCATCACACAGCTTGGTTCATTTGAAACCTGTTTTTATCCTGGCTCAGTTCACACAACAGCAGCAGCCAAGCAAAGAGTGGACAAACTGGGACCCCCAACGAGGGCCAGGCAAGTGGATGCTGAACTGCAAACACAAGGGCACAGCCCACAACCAAAACACTCCACACACATCACCAGCCCAGCACGCAACCTTTCAACCAGCAGTGAGCAAGAGAGGATGGAGCAGAGATCCCTGGCAACACTGCTACAATCCCTGTGTTTCTCCTTTATTTTGGGAGAGGCACAATAATCCTTTTGAACTACTCAAGTGGGGGAGAACCAACATCTGCTCAGATTCAACAGCTTGGGTCTCACTGCTTGAGCCCCAGCTCATTCGTGGTGGCTGGGGCAGGTCTTTAGCTTTTATTCAAAGGCGCTGCCCTCACACAGGGCCTTTCAGCAGAGGCTTGCAGAGCACCTCACAGACATTTAATTAAATCCTACAGCCTGCCCCGGTGAGGAAGGGATTATAAACAGGCCCCTGGCTCAAGCAGCAGTTCAGCAGCACAAGCATCTCCCTCTCTGGTATGGCTGAGGTGTTGAGCTCAGCTGCAGGAGTGCAGCAGTCCCAGCTCCACCAAGCTGCTAAACACACATCAAACAGTCCAGAGACTTTGAAGAGCCAGCAGAGCAGAGCAGAGCAACCAGGAGCATCCTCTGATGGGATGGGTAGGGGCCCTTCTCCACTGACAGAGCCACAGCAAGAAGATGGGTTTAGAGACAACAAATCCGGGTTTTGTTACCCCTCTGTGAATTAAACTATACATTTCCAAAGTATGCCATTCCTGGTGACCAATTCATCTACCCAACAGCCCTGGGAGCTTCATAAAATGGAAAAACATGTATTTTCCTTTCTTTTTTTCCCCACCATGCTCACCTATGGAGTGAGACTTTTGCTGGCTGAATTACATCTATTTAAACAAAACTAAGTTCAGACATCTGCCTTTGCACAGTGTCAGCTGCGAGAAATGAGCTAACATCCAGATGCAGTGGCATGTCAGGATTAGCCCAGGCTGGGGCAGGAATGCTTCCATGTATGGAAAAATATTGGAGCAGTGAAACCATAAGCTTGGAGCTGAGTGAAGTGAGAGGCCCTGTCAATGAAGTTGCAGGCTCAGGTTTAGAGGATTTAGCAGCTCAGATCCGCCATAAGATCCTCAGTGTGTATTACAATAAATTTCACACTTTTTCCAGAAGGGACTCCTACAGCAATGCTGAGAGTCATGAGAGTGAGATCCTACATCCCTCTGTTTGCTCTGGAAGCCAGGCTGGAACTGCTGGGTACCATTAATGCTCCCCACGCCAGGCACAGGCTCGGGCATTGATGGAAATATTTGGCTACTACAAGGCTGCTGCTTGCCCATCCTTGGGCTGCTGCCTTCTGCCCAGCAGGATTTATCAAAGCCAGCTCAGAGCTGGAACAAAGGATGAAGCAGTGGCAGTTCAAAAGCAAATGCTGAGCTGGATCAGCTTGCCTGGGGAAGTGGTGCCCATTTCTGCCACTGTCATGGCAAGGGCAGTGACTGCCAAGGAGAGCCTGAACAATGTCCCCATCAGCTTGACACAAATCAAACGGGCTCATTTGTCAGTATCCTGAGCTAACACTAATGAAGTCATAGCTATGACTTCATCTCTCCAGTGGGAATCTCCTGGGAACCACAGAGAACTAGAATTTCTCTCCGGCTCGCTCATGCAGTTGCAATTTGTTTCAATTGCCTTATACTCTCTTCTGCTAACATTACTTAATTCTCATCCAGATTTTTAAATCCTTGCCCTGAAACGTAAAATAGTGTTCTCTTCTCAGCTGTCAAAGCCCAGCTGAGATCCCTCCTGGTGGGATCTGACCCCTTGTGCCAGCTGCCAACCACTCCCTGGGGTCTCAGTCCACAGCTGAGGATGCCACCAGCTGTTTTTTATATCTCAAACATATAACTAAAATCTGGTTACTCTTTTAAATGGGGACTTTCGCACCTTTTCTCCATGAAAATATTTTAAAGTCAGGCTGGATTTAGCCACAGTCGCAAAGACAGACAAAATGTTGCTGGAAGACCCTGGAGCTTCTCTCCTTGGCTGGACAGGACAGATTCCAGCACTGCAAAAACCACCCAGCAATGAATGTCTCACACCAGCCTGCTGCTACAGCGCCTTGTCTGCCTGGAGATGCATCCAAAAATTGTCCCAGGGTACCACTGCTCATCCTCATCACAAGCCTTCAGCTCTGGTGAGGGTTTGCTCCCTTCCCATGCACCATTCCTGGTCTCCACAGCTGGAACACAAGGAACACATCCTTTAGGAACCAGATTCTCTGTGGTGTTTTGGGCTCTCCCCACACAGGCAGGGACCCTGCAACCCCACACTGCCCTGTGCCTCGTGGAGGGCTCCCATCCCTTTGTTTTTAGGCCAGAGGGGCTTGCTGAGCCCCAGCATGGGTTTGATCAGATCACAGATGCTCAGCTACTGCCCTGATGCAACTGAGCAGTCACTCACTCACTCACACTAAACAAAGACTGCAAATTCTTTACATATTAATTTAATTGTTGGTAGCAATTGTTCACAGTGCTGAAAGACAGACGTGAGAATATGCAGACAACAATTCCTGCATCTTTTTAATTCCACCCTTCCATTAGTTGTGTGAACTCTCTGCCAAATCAATAAGACACTGCATTTTCCTTGGAAAACTGAGATGATGAAAACGTTGTCAGCTATGAGACAAGGCATACAATTCACTTTCCCACAAGAGAATTTATCGGGTCTATCTGCTTACTTGTCAACTCATCCCACTCCCAGTTCTCTATTGACCCTGTCTGTAATTTACAACCTACAGGTTTAACTCTGATTGTATTTTTTTGCCTACAGAGCATCAGCTGAGAAGCAGCAGTTCCAGCCAGCACAGAGGAAGCTGCTCTGCAGAGGGACATCAAGGCAGTGCTGGAGAAAACCCTCTCCCCAGAACACCCCCAAGTCCCCCATCTGGGCTCCCAGCTCAAGAACAGAGAGGAATTAATGTGCTCAAAGCCCAAGCTGTAATGAATCCAAGCACCCTCCCCAGACTGGCAGCACTCCCTCCTTTCCCAGCTGTTATTATCTGGAGATGGCACAAAGTGATCTGTCTACAAAAACATTTCAAACCTATCGTGCATTACACTGTGACGTGCCATGGAACCAGTTTAGAGAGCACACACAGCTATAAAGTCCTGATTATTCAGTATTCAACCCAGCCTGAAAGCTCAGGAGTCAGCTTGTTATTTGCTGAAAGCGGGGGGCCTGAAATTACCCGTGAATAGTTCAAAGCTGCAGTTAATTCAACATCTCGACTTTCAAAAGCACAAAAATCACAGATTCCTGGAGCGTGTAAGCTTTTCAAAAATTACAAACTACTAACTGTCAAATCAAAGCAGCAAATAGAAATCCACATGGCTGATAAGACAAATAGTTGCATTTTAAAGAGTAATTAAATATCACTTTGGAATATTTTGCTTGGAACTTGTTTCCCTGATTAAAAAAAAAAAATGGGGAGGGGAAGGAGGAGGAAGCAATCCACACACACCAATCTCATCAAACAAATGCTCAGGCAAGCGCTGCTCACATTTGTTTTGCTGAATTCAGAGTTCAGCCTGCTGTACCACAGCCTCCCGTGCCCTCTTAGTTTCCCTAGATCCCCACATTTCACATCAAATTCCAGCAATAAGGAGGAGGCAATCACCATGTTGAATTTGGATTGTTGGGGAGGAGGGTTGGGACAAGAATCCCCGTGGTGTGGTCACCAAAAACTGCAATATTTTCTGATTTGACTTAGATTGAAACCATGCCCCAAGTTCCATGCTGGGAGCATGACTGAAAAAAAACAGGAATGCAAAATAGAGAGCTCTACCCAGATGCAATTCAGAAGCGAAACCTTAACCCAGTCCCACACACTCACCCCACCAAGTGCCCCTTTGAAACATTAAAAGTTTGTCCATGAGAAAGGATCAAAAACCTCCAAAACCATCCTGGACTCTTCCAAAACCTGAACCTGCCAGCAATGAACTCACCACGAATTTCACCCAAACTTTCTAGCACTAAGCAATACCTGTGGGCAACAATACAGAAGGATTGAGTACTGAACAAGAGACAACTACTGAATTTCAAACTAAAATGTTACTGAACCACTTGAAGAAGCCACCATCCAAAGGCCACACAAACCTGATGTCAGTTTTTGGGATGGGATGTGTATAGAGCCCTGTTGAAGAACCAATCCTGTGATCAGCAAACTGCTTGTCCCCACCCTGGAGCCAGGAGGATTTGATAATGGAAAGATGCCCAAGGACTTTCAGAGCAGGTCCTAAAACGTGGGTAATTACCCACTGAAGGATGTAATAAACACCACAGCAGACTACACGTCAGCAAGACTTTTAAAATACTAATTCTTCCCCAGGGAAAGGGCTCAGGCAGGCAACAGTTTGGATATGGGGGGAAATCCAACCTCCACAGACGTCAGTGGTGTTTTTGCAACTCTTGCAGGGCCAGGACACAGTCCCCAGACTTGCAGCCTACTGATGCTTATGGGGATTTCACAGAAGGATTAAGGTCTTGGCATGAGAGAGGACTACTAATTGTATGGAGGGTGACTGCAGAGCTGTGTAAAACACACACAGAAATAATTTGGGAAAAAGGCACCAACAACGACAACAAGAAGTCAAAATGTTTTGGCTTCGATGTCATCTGCACAATGTGGAAATACTGAATAGCTTATTCCTCACTCATAATTGGAGTTCACTGTTGAACGTCTCAAAAATCACAGGGAAAAACACTCCATTGTTCTGCACTTTCTTTTGTAAAGCTGTTACGTGTTCAGCCTCTAAAGAATGCATTTTTGGAGAAGAACTATGCACTGATTACTTTACAAAGTAAAGTTCCTTTGCTCGGTCCTGCAACCTGAGAGTAACGAATGAAATTGTCAACCGTGCATTTTTAAAGGAACGTTTTCATTTCAACATCTGGATTAAGATGCCACAATGAAAAACAGCACACAGGCTTCCCTCTGCTCCCTTCATACATCTCCCATTCTTACATTTCAGAACCAGCAAAGTTTCAAAGCAAACAAAGAATCAGTTGGTGCTGCTAATGCCTTGCTTCTTACTCAATAGCCTGATGTCATGAAAAGACCATATTTTTCAAATCTGCAGCTCCGTAAGCCAAAGATTTCATATACATTCCCATCCCAGAAATATAAAGTCAGGAATACAGCTGAAAGTGATTACTTAGATATTTTTATATGATGAAATTCAAAAGCTGCTTCAAGTGATTTACAAAATCTTCTGTAAGACAAATCCCACATCTGTGCTGACCACTTGCCTCCCAGATCTCAGCAGATGGCAGTTTCAAACAGAAAAGTTCAGAGTCCCTGCAAATCAGGGTGTACCTTAAACTGTAATCAAGGGTTTGAGGTTTTTTCCTACAAAAAAAAAATTGTGGACAGTCTAATTTAATGACATTTCTATCTCCTCCCCACCATTTCTTGTACAAAGCCTACCTACCAAATTAGTACCTGGTGTCTTATTAGGAGAGACTCCCATGGAAGATGATCTTTTCAGATAAAGGGAAAACACTCTGTCCCAACCAAAGGGAATTCACCAGTTTGAGCAAAGGGAGAGCCTCAAATTGTTTTCAGATACTTGACTGAATAATCACAGAAAAACAATCAACATGTTTTGCATTTATTTAAATCCAGAACAGAAGCATCTCAGCCTTCCCAAGAAGAATCTGTACAACACTCAACCAGATGCATAAATACAGCAGAAAAACACAAGAGGCAAAGCATGGCCCCAACACCAGTGTGGCACTGTGTGGATGCACCAAAGAGGCATCAGGAGAAAATTCAAGGCTAAAAAGAATGAGGAATGAGGAATGAGGAATGAGGAAGACGACTGGGCCAAGAAAGTAACAAGTAAAAACAAAAGCAAAGGCAAATAAACAACAGCAAAAGATAAACTGCTGCTCTCTCACTGTAGAGCTTTTTCTCCTCCAGCACCCCAACTCTCCCTGCTCCCACTCCTATGGGGAGCCCTGTGAGAGGATCTCCTCAATGGAGAATGTGGATAGCTTATAATTTTTTAGCAGAGATGATCAAGATGTTCCACAGCAGCACAGCACTCCTCCAACAGCCTGTGTGCCATAAGGCCTTGAAAAGCCCCCAAATTCACCCTGAGTGGAGGTGGACTCTGTGACCAGGATGGTGTGGAGCTCATCAGGAGAAGTCTGGGATCCTTCCGACAGCAGGGAGGGAAATACCTCATTGTGGGTGCTGGGGGACATCAGGGCATGTAGGCAGATGGGGGCTGATTACACTACTGAGGTTCTCAGCAGCAATCAGGAATTAAAGCTGTTATTAAATCAACCCTCCAGAACTCGAGCAGATGTCCATGCAAACAGATAACCACGGGGTGATGTTAAACCAAAACCACGACAGAGACAAAGACACGGAGCAACATCTTCTCCCCATCACTCTGCTCAGCCACGCCAGGCATTATCAGAAGACAAATCAGTTACCAAAATCTACCTGTGGCTGCCCAAATCCAGGGCTGAACAACTTAACTGAGGGAGGTGCACCACGAGTTAAAGGCCTCCAATCTCATTTGGTTTTGTCCTTGAAAAAAACCTACCCAATAATAGGTCTGGCTGCGGCTCAGACAGAGGCATAATGCCATCCTCCTCATTAATCAAAGGCTTTCCCCACGGCCAGATGTTTGCTGACTTGTACTGCTTTCCTTTTATTACTGGTTTGGAGGCAAAAAATTGCTGCGTGCTGAAGTTACTCCAATTGAACTGGTTGTCCCTGGTAACTGCACCCCGGCATTATTGAGTTACCGAGGCATGCAACCAAGAGTGGCTCTTTGCTTTGACAATTCTGTCTACTTCCCCCAATAACCACCAGAGTAAGATGCTAATTTACTTTTAGGACTGTGGGAATTGTACTGCAAACCCAGAAAGGAGCCTGGGTTTTAAGATCTGTCAATGTCTGGTGCCCAGGGTTTGGAAGAAGAGATGTAAAAAAATGCAGACTACACCAGAGAAGGACAATGATAGATGGACCTAAGAAGTCATATTTTTCAATAACACTGAGCAACAAAAGTGGTGCTTTTATATAGGATAGGAAGCCATCATCTCTCCACAAAGCTTTCATGGCCTCAGTTGATAAAGCAACCAACCCACAATGGGAAGAGTTGGCTAGAAAGGACTTCTGGAGGTCTTTGAGCCTGGGCATCACCCACACTCGACCCTGCTGGGCAGAGCTTCTCCCAAACAAGCCCTGTAAGCTGCAAGGGTGAGGAGCTGAGAGCTCAGGGACAGAGCTCTCAGTGTTCCCACCTCTCTTGCTGTGTCTACCCTGCATCTAAAATACCCCTTTCTTCCCATAAATCTGTATAATTCGCTGGGGTTTAGGAGTATCCCTTAGTGCAAAGGAACCATAACTCAAAAGCACTGCCTACATTCCTCTAATGCTTTTGTTTTAAAACAAATTAAGCCCGTGGGGTACTGAACATATGCTTGACATCCCCAGCTCTCACTGGCATGTTTTTGAAAAATAGAAAGTTTGTGCTTTTCTAGGGAGTCAGGTCATTAACCCGACTATTTAAAAAAATCAGCCTATTATACAAGGAAACTTCTAACTGCCTGAGCTACAGGTTATAAATCTCCTGTTTAGAAATCTGATATCCTGACATAATTGCCCTTACAACTTACAAATAGGTTCTCTGTTATCCGTAGATTAAGCTTCCTCCAAAGCCACATCACATCTGCTTAGTTTTGAAAATATACAGCATGAACTTCAATTACTTTACACTCCACACAAAAATAATCCTGAATTTAACTCAGGGCTTCTTGGAATAAGAGTTTAAGACCCCATAATCTTTTTATTTCATGTTTTCGTGCAATCTAATAGATGGAAGCATTGGCCAGCATGTAAAATTAATGCTACCTTCCACTTCTACGATTTCCCAACCATTTAACTACATTGCAGTGGAATTTTTAAAGCAAATATGGCAAGTAGAAGTCCCACCATCTAAATAATCTGAAATGTTCTGTAGGGAAATGGTCAGCTACTAATTGGAACCACAGTGTTTTCACATCCCTGTAGGAAGAGGGTTTGGTTTAAAAGAAACCTGAGTTAAACTCCAGTTTCTCTGAAGGATGAAGCTTCTGTTGCAGCTCCTCTGAGTAATGAAACTGCTCAGATCCTGATCACTTGGGTGAGCTCCCAGTTAGAAGTGTCTGGACTTCAAAGGGGCAAACTGGGAGTCTTGGGCAGCATTATCATCCAGGTGCACAGTATTAAATACGTGAGAGTTTTTGCAAAACTGGGGGGGGCTAAGTGACAAAAAACAGCGGCAAACGAGGAAAAAAAAAGGCAAATCCGTTTTTCAAAGCTACATCTCTTCTCAGCAGCAGGGACATCACATGGCACTGCCAGACAACAGCCAACTTTTCCTTAAACAATTCCTTTACCTAAGGAACAGAGCAGGGCTCAGAGACCCATCCTGGAAGATGTCAGCCCTCTCATCCCAACACAGCCTCGGGGTGCCCAGACACAGGGGATGCCCGAGGGGGCTCAGCCACCCCCGGCCCTGCAGGTACCAGCGTTATCCCAATCCCACCCAAAGCTGAGCCACAGTGTGCCCGCTGCTTCCACACCCGCTGCCTCAACCACCAGCCAGAAAGATGGTTAGAAAATAGCACTGTGGGGCACCATCTTTTCAATTCTTACTCTATTGCTTCCAGAGATTAGATTTGTAAAGAGGTTTTTTTTTTTCTTTTAAGCGTTGCAAGCTCGTTGGGAAGTGGAGGCTTAGCCTGTGTCTGCCTTTTCCTCACAGCCTGCCCCGTCTGGGTCTTAGCGTGCTTTCTGTCCATTATCTTTCAGATTAAACTCTACGGATGAGAGGCTGTAACTTGTAGACTATCGAACACGCCAAACGAGAGGAACAAACCCCATCCCACAAACTGGCAGGGCAGCTTCGCCAGCAGCTCCCAGGCCGAGCCGGGCTCACCCGCTCCTCAACCACCGCGTGTCCTCCCACGGCTGGCGGAGGCCACGGCTCCTTTCTGTGCCCGAACCCACGGGCACCGCGTTCGCTGCCCACGCCGAGGTCTGGTTTCCTCGGGCGCCCACCTGAGCGACGCCGTGCCCGTGTCTGGGTTCGGAGGAGCTGCTCCCCTCGCACCTCACCTGCAGCCCCGCTCCTCCGCGGGGCCCGGCGAGGCCAGCGGCTCCGGCCGCCCGCACAC
>JANPWX010000242.1:385220-412290 GCA_024734555.1 Trochalopteron elliotii
AGGAGTGCATCGAGCTGGCCCGGCTGGCGGGGCCCGTGGTGAGACCCTGGGCGGGGTGAGAAGGGGAGGGACACGGGGGACACCCAGAGGATGCGGTGCCCTCCCGCCGGAGGTGCCGGAGCGCGTCGCCGGGACGGGGATCGCGGCGGAGCTCGGCTGCCCGCAGCCGGACAGCGCTCCGCGGGCTCTCCGGGATGCCGAGGAGGGAGATCTCTGGCCCTGTTGGTCCCGTGCTGCAGGGTTTCGGCTGCCTGCAGCCTCCGGGCACGGCTCTGTGACCGGGGGGATGTGCCTCCCACCAGCGCCGAGGCCACAGCGCGGTCCCTCCGCCTCTCTCCACGCCTGGGTTGGCGCCTGGATCCTTATTCTTCGCCCCAGGCGCTCTTGCTGCTGCCCAGCGTGGTCCCTGCTTCGCCGCAGCACGGCTGTGGAAGAGCAGTGGAGGGCTCGGGGACGGGGACTAAGCTGTTGAATTGCTCTGTGAAATCAAGGCCTGAGCCCTGGCACTGCCACTCACCCCTTGGGTGACAAGTGAGTCACTCTGCTTAGAACCAGGTCCGTAGCCGGCCCTTCCAGAGGGCTCTGGGTGCCCTGTGACTCGCTGTCCCGAAATCCTCCCTGGACTGGAACTGCCGTTTGCCATTTGTCTGGACCCTCTGAAGGGAAATGGACCTTTGGTGGATGGCACAGACAGTGCTCAGCACATTTTGTAGAGGCTTCTGCAAAGGGGAACCATGCACCACAGCCTTGGTCTTAATCACTCATGTGTGGAATTTTGTGCTTTTAGTCTTCTGCTATATCTGGTAAATGAGTATCAACTGTTAAACCTCTCAGAGGCACCCTCCCTGACATCAAATCCCTGACCTGCTGTGTCCAGTCAGCGGAGGAAGTCTGGACTGGTTTCAGTTTCTGTAGCTGAGCACAAGAAGCCCTCTCAGTCCCCTCAGCTGTCCTGCCTGCAGCACAGCCTGCTCCTCCATGTGCACAGACACCTCAAAACCAAAGCTACAGCTGCTGTTTAATGATCATTTCATGATAAACGCTGTGCTGGGATGATGCTGGAGGTACAGACCTCACCTGTGGGGATTACTCACAGCACTAGGTTGAACATGCCTGGGCCTGGCAGCAGGACTGCATCTGCAGGCAGCAGTGGGAGGTCTGCAGAGGAGAAGGGATTGTTCTTCTCTTCCTCTGACCCCTCAGAGCTGGTTTTCCAGCAGCTCATCTTGCCAACTGCTGTGTGGGAAGGAGCATGAACAGCTCCTGGGCATGGTATCCAGCTGTGCCCACCCCTCAGTGGGTATAAATGTCCCTAACTCCTGCCATCTGTTTTGAGCTGTGCCATGACTCCGTGCCCCGGATGCCTGTAAGGGGGACATCCTCTTGCCAAGGGAAAATGAGGTCTGGAATCTGCAGTCTCTGCTGCAACATTGTGACACACTGCTGGCAAGGAATACACAGACTGGCCTTGGTGTCTCTCCAGGAGGAGAGGATGTTGTGGTTTTGGAGGATAGTTTTCCACAGATGCACGCAAATGTGGAAAAGCACTGGGATGTTTTGTTTTCCCTTCTCTATGCAGCCTTCATCATGGGAAAGAGGATTTCTAGTGAAGCCCTTAAGCCTCTCTTAAATGGGGTCATCTGGCAGATTGGCTGTGTAACATCAAAATACCACAGGGCAGGTAGATGTTGCCTTTGAAAGACAAAGCTACTGAGAGCCTGCTTGAGTCCTGGAGCTGCCTCCCCTGCCCAGCAGTGTTGGCAAGCAGGGATGGGTTCCCAGGACCTCAGCAGAGCCCTGGCCTCAAGGCATGGACAGAAACACGAGGAAACCTGGAGTGTTCATAGTCCATCTCCTGAGGGAGGGGTGGTGTTGCACAAGCCCTGACAGGTCCTCATCTCACCATCTCCTTCTCCTCTCATCCCAGTTCTTTGCCCAGCTGCTGGGGTTCCTGATCAGCGTGGTCAGCTCCATCTTCTGTGGCCACCTGGGGAAAGCTGAGCTGGATGCTGTCACCCTGGCTGTGTCTGTATGTATTGCTCCAATTCCCCTTGGATTTAAAACATATGAATTATGTGTCGCCAAAAAAAAGAACTAAAAAAAAAAAAAACCAGACCTGTAGGAATGTATATGTGAGGACCCTGTTCTTGTTTTTTTGGCCTGAGCACAGGCAGGAGAGGGGAGCTGAGCAGTCAGTGCCTGTGGCAGTGCAAGGCCAGCACCTGAGAGATTCTGGCCAACTCCCTGAACACATCAGACCTGGGCCTGTAGCCAGGAGCAGCACTGTTGGTTGTGGTGCTTTAGATCTTCACCCCTCGCTAGAAGATCCTTTCCCCCACTATTTAGTTAATGAGACTTTGTTATTCTGAGAAAGAGAGAAGGACTGGAAAACTTCCCAAAGACTTGCAGCAGAGCTGTCTCCCCACCCAGCTGGGAGGGAGGCAGTGCTGTGGGCCAGGTTGCCCTGTCTGTCCTGCAGGTTATCAACGTGACAGGCATCTCCATCGGCTCTGGCTTGGCCTCAGCATGTGACACACTCATGACCCAGGTCAGTAGCAGCTCCCCCTTCCCTGTGCCTGGAGGTGTTTGCTGCTGGTGTCTCACCTCCTGTGCAGTGTGATCTGGGCGTAAAGGGCAGGGCTGTGGCAGGTGCCAGACAGAACAGGGTTGCAAACACTCTGGCTGGAGCCTGCTCCCTCCTCAAGGAGCCCTGGGTCATGCCTAGGTGCCAAAGGATTTGCAATCTGCAAGTTACACCCAACCGGCCTGGTATTTGCAGCTGCAGGCCACGGGAAAGGCATTTAATTGTCCTATTGTTGTTCTGAGCGTTTTCCCAGCTCCTTTGGCTCCCTGTGATGCCCACCTTGACCCTCTCTCCTGACCCAGACATATGGCAGCAAGAACCTGAAGCAGGTGGGCACCATCCTGCAGCGAGGCATCCTCATCCTGCTGCTGTTCTGCTTCCCTTGCTGGGCCCTCTTCATCAACACTGAGAGGATCCTCCTGCTCATCCGACAGGACCCCGAGGTGTCCAGGTCAGGGATGAGATCCAGCCCTTCTGGATCAGGCATTTGCCATGGAGTGTTGAAATCAAGGCTCTCTGGAGCCTGAGTGCAGTGCTGTTTGGCTTGGCTCTTGCTTTGCTGTATCATTAACTGGGGAAACAACTCTCTTTCCAGGTTAACTCAGCTCTACGTGATGATCTTTATTCCAGCACTTCCTGTAAGTCTCTGCTAAAGCTGTTCAGAAGCTCTGTGTACCTCAGTAACACCAGGGAAGGGAGGGAGGGCCTTTGCTGTGTGGCTCACAGGGCAGGTTTAGGGTTTTACAACGTGCCCCTTGATCTTGTGCCTTACCAGATGTGCACAGGCCAGCAGCTGCTGGACCAGCAAGCAGGGGCTCTCTCATTTTCCTGTGCAAAGGCTTTTGCTGTGGCCACATAACTTGTGATGGACATTGGAACCAGGCATTCCAGGCTCACTCTTAGCAACAAGATAAAGGCTGGAGCTGTTCCCACACTGACAGCTGCTGGGCCCTGACTCCTCTGAGGCAGGGAGCACTATACCTCTGTGGGATAAGGGTCTGTAGGTTTATCCTCTCTTCCAAACTTTCCAGGCTTTCTTATGCTGGAGATTTCCTATTTGGAAACTGATGTGTGTTCCCAATGGGAATGGGATGTGCTTCTCTTGGTTCTGGATGCTGGCAGTGCTTCAGCTGGAGCACAGGGGTTTTGGAAGAAGGTGGAGGGGGGTTTGATCTGGCAGTGTTCAGTGGTCCCTTGGCTGTTGAACCACGGTGTGGTGATGAACTGAATCCTGACTTTTGCAGGCGGCGTTTCTGTACCAGCTGCTGACGAGATATTTACTGAGTCAGGTATTGTATAATCAGCCAGCTTCTGGCCATGGAATAAAGGTATTCCCAGGAACATGGATAAACTTGGGGATCTCCCTGTGCTGGGGAGAGATGGGCTGAGGAGTGTGTGATGATATCACAATTACGACACGAAAGAGCAACATTCACCTGTTACGTTGAGAGCCAGGAAAGAAGAAGGACTTTATTTTGGAAATTTCAACTTATATAGTTTTTGGGATTTGGTCAAGGATTGGGAGATAAGAGGAACACCCCTCTGACCCCAGTGGTCAAACCAGCAGTCCATCACAGAGAGGAATGAGAAAACAATTTACTTTGTTTATGTTAAATGCGTAAGAAACTCTAGTAGAAATATGTAAACAAAATCAGAAGGCTGAAATCAGGGTGACATGATGAGCCAACCCTGGCTGAGCTCATGGGAACCACTCTTAGCTGGCTCCATTTCCTACTTCCCAGCTCTGTGTTTTATGGGTTGCACCAGCTCCTGAGCTCTGCTTGTCACCTCCTGCATGTCCCAAAAAGCCCATCCTCACCTGGAACATGATCTGCCTTCTTGGCTTTCTCCTTGGGCATTGCTGGAGATCTCCCTTGTGTTCACTGGATGGGGCTGGGGCTGTATTTTGGGGAAGCAAATTCCAAAGTTCTTCCTTGGCTTCCAGGAGATCATTATGCCTCAGGTGGTGACAGGGATTGCAGCCAACATCCTCAATGCAGCCATGAATGCCTTCCTCCTCTATGCTCTGAAGCTGGGCATGGTGTAAGTGTGAGCAGAGCTGGTGACAGTCTCTCCCTGGCTGCAGGGGTTTGTTCGGGGCATGAGGGGGTTCCCTGGGTGCCCAGTTCTGCCACCCTCTCCCTCCAGCTCCCAGTCTGCAAAGCTGAGGCTGGAGGAGTCTGTCCCATATCTGCAGCAAGGATGCTGTGGGTGCCCTCAGGTCTGTCCTGCTGTGGCTGAGGAGGTGGGCAAGGATGTCACTTGTAACCTGCCTGTCTCTCTCCACAGGGGCTCTGCCTGGGCTAACATGGTTTCCCAGTACACCCAGGTCATCCTCCTCGTCCTTTACATGTGGTGGAAGAAGATCCATGTGAAGACGTGGGGAGGTACTGTTCTATCTTAATCCTTCAGAATACCAGTGTCTGGCCCTGGGAATTTGGCATTGTCACCAGCATGTGACAAAGGGACTGCCATCCCCTCACAGCAGGAAGATGCTGCAGCCATGTCCTCAAGGCCTTTACTGTAGCTCCAAACACATTCTTGTCAAATATTCTGTCTCAGGAATGCAGCATGGCACAGCAGCAATCCTGGGCTGGTGTCCTGTGAGCTGCAGGAGGGTCTGTCCTCAGAGAGTGGATGTGGCTCCCCTTTAGGGGAGCAGATGGAGAACACATGTTCATTCTGCTTCACCTCCTCCTGTCAGGCTGGAGCAGGGAGTGCCTCGTGGACTGGGGCTCCTTCATCTGGCTGGCAGTGCCTGGCATGGTCATGATGTGTATTGAGTGGTGGACCTTTGAGATTGGGAGCTTCCTGGCTGGTGAGTCCAAATCCTCTTTCCCCTCTGGTTCCTGGTGGCTGCTGCTTGAGCGTGTCCCCAGACCCCCCCCTGCCAGCAGCAGCCTCCTCACCTACAGGGCTGGGTCTGCAGGACATGCAGGTGTTCCCATCTATTCCATGGGGACAGAGGCCTCCTTTTCAGCCAACCAAGGAGGTGGCAAATCTTTTCCAGGGCTGATCAGTGTGGTGCAGCTGGGTGCACAGTCTGTCATCTACGAGCTTGCCTGTGTCGCCTACATGGTAAGGGCTGGGGGTGTGAAACCACAAAGAGCCTGGGAGGAACCCCAAAACAGTGGCCCTGTGGATCAGTGCTGAGGTGGGAACGAGGGGTTGCTGCCAGGCAGGTGATGCTTCTCAAGCCTGCACATCCAGGGTGTGCTGCTGATGGAAAATGCCTTCGCTGCAGCAGTGCCAGTTTGTCCCAAATTCTCCACTGGGGAAGAAGAAAATCACTGCTGTCCCTGCTGTCCCTGCAGGCTCTGCTGTCCCTGCAGCTCTGCTGTCCCTGCAGCTCTGCTGTCACTCAGCTCCTCTTGTCTCCTGCTTCTCAGGTGCCCCTGGGCATCAGTGTGGCTGCAAGTGTCAGAGTGGGGAATGCCTTGGGAGCAGGGGATGTGGAGCAAGCCAAGACCTCCTGCATCACTGCTCTGCTGTGCACAGGTGAGTGCAGTCCTGCAGAGCAGAATAAAGGGCAGTTATCAGCAAATGGTTCAGTTTCCCTCCCCTAAAGACCTCCCATAGGAACCTAGTCCTACTTGTTTGGACCCTTTGGGCAAGGCAAGATCCTGACTCATCTTTTCTGCTATGAGCCTGGTGCAAAGGCTTTGATAATTAAAAATGCAGCTTAGTGCTCTGTCCTCACACTCCAGAGGGTAGAGGGAGTATGTGGGGAGAGTGAGAGGAAAACAGACTTGTCCTCTGCTGCAGTATCATTTGAGGGCAGCAAAGTCCAGTCCCCACCACATGGAGCCCCTGAGGTCAGGAGCAGGATGTGCTGCCCTTGAAGCAATTTGACTCTTCCTTTTTCTTTCAGGAGTTTTGGCTGTAGTGGTTGCAGCATTACTGGGGAGCCTAAGGGACGTGGTGGGATACATCTTCACCAATGACACGTGGGTTAACAGCTTTCTCTTAAGTATTATTGCCTTCTTGGAGGGTGTTATTTATACCCCAGAAGCTGCTGACAGATAAGAGTTCATAACCCCCCTTCTGGCAAATGTTCCTCAAAGGTTCCTCCCCATTTCCCAGCATCCCTGGGCAGCACTGCTGCTTCTAACAGTAGGACACTACCATGGTAGCAGGCTGGGATCAGGGAACTGGGATCAGCCTTTGTGGTTGAACCAAGGACCAGGTGATGCTGCTTCCCCTGATCAGTCCATCCATCTTCCCAACAGGGAGATTGTCAGCTTGGTGTCCAAAGTGATGCTCATCTTTGGTCCCTTCCACCTGCTGGATGCAACAGCAGTGAGTATTCCAGCACATGGAGTGATTCCTCTCTGCAGCTTGGGGGGTGCAAAGCTGCCTGAAGCCCACTCTGGACCTGTTAAAATGATCCAGAGAAGCAAACTGAGAAACTGTCACAGCAGCTGCTTGTGTCACCTGTAACACCTCAGTGTCCTCTGTGCTTGCAGCTGCCCCTTGGCCTTGCTGCAC
The DNA here is from genome assembly GCA_024734555.1 of Trochalopteron elliotii. Taxonomy (NCBI): domain Eukaryota; kingdom Metazoa; phylum Chordata; class Aves; order Passeriformes; family Leiothrichidae; genus Trochalopteron; species Trochalopteron elliotii. The sequence goes on from JANPWX010000242.1 coordinate 392,293, forward strand.
ACACCCCAGTTTTCCCTCCTCTTTTCCCCTGGCCAAGGCTCCAGCTTTTTACTGGTTTATCAAAGCAGCACAAGTGAGCAGCTGGGTCTTCAGAGATACCAGGTTGCTGCAAGCAGGACATGAAAAGGACACTCACTCGTCAGCATGAGAGTGAGAAAAAGAAGGATTTTATTTTGGGAACCTTAACTTATATAGTTTTTGGGATTTGGTCAAGGATTGGGACACGAGAGGAGCACCCTTCTGACCCCAATGGTCAAACCAGCAGTTCATCACAGAGAGGAATGCGAAAACGATCTACTTTTTTTATGTTCAATGCATGAGAACTCTCCAGTCTAAAAATGAAAAGCCATCAGAAGGCTGAAAATCGGGGTGACACCAGGTTCTCCCAGCACCCTGAGATATTCCACAGACAATAATTTTGGCCTGTTTCCTTCTGTCACATCCTGGGGGAGGCACCTGAGCACTGTGGGGAAGCTCTTTGGGATCTGCTCTGTGTCTCTTGGCAGCGAGATGAGCCCCACAACGTGGCTTTGCTTCCTCCTGGCTTTGTGGGACGGTGCTGTGGGTTTCCCTGCCCCCAGGGCTGTGCCATGCCCAGGAGGCACCTGGCAGTGTCCCCTGTGTGTCCTGTCCCCTCAGGCGACGTGTGGCGGGGTGCTGCGGGGCACGGGCCGGCAGAAGCTGGGCGCCATCGCCAACGCCGTCGGATATTACACCCTGGGCTTCCCCATCGGCATCTCCCTGATGTTTGCAGCCAAGATGGGGGTGTTGGGTACGTGTGACACCCCCCAGCTGGCATGCTGTCAGCTGTGTTGAGCAAAAGCTCAGCCCTGGAACTCGTGCTTAGACCTTCCTTTGGATCAGCGGGGCTGGATTGCACACTGTGCTGTAGTATGTCCCAGTAAATCTAAGCTTACTCCCAGCTTCCCCACGAGCTGTTTCCTTAAAAGTTCTTGGGCTGAAGTCCTTGGGCATTCTGGCAGTGACTGGCAAAGGTTTTCCTCAAGCTCTCCCTGAAGTAACTTCCCACTGCTGCAGGTCTGTGGGTTGGGATGGTCATTTGCATCTCCGTGCAAGCCCTTTCCTTCTTGGCTTTTGTCATCCGAATGGATTGGAGGAAAGCTGCAGAGGAGGTGAGAATTGTGCTTTTCTCTGGTGATTCTTGAAAGGTGCTGAGTTAACTCCTCTTTCAGTACAACACTACAGCCCTCTAGGAGGTGGCAGAAATGAACTGGGGTCTGTCCTTCTCCTGTAGCAGAGGAGCAATTTGGTACTGAGAATGCTTGTTTTGGGAGAGTGGAGGGTTTTTCTGGGCTGGGCAGGACACCCTTGCCCTGAGAAGAGCAGCTCTTCCCTGTGTTTTTAGGCTCAAGTCCGAGCTGGAATGAAAGAACAAGTGGAAGATGTGAACTCCAATGGCACAGCTGCTAACAAAACATCTGCTGTGGGTATGTAGCCGGGCCTGACAGCAGGCAGGGAGCCCAAATTCTCCACCCAACCCTTTCCTTCCCTTCCCAATTATGGCAACCATGCCTGTCCTGGAGGCTCAAATGGCTGGAAAGAGCACAGTGCCTGGTGCTGGCCCTGGGACAGTGGCACTTCTCCTGCCCTGAGTAATGGGGTATAAGATACACTTTTGTCCCAGTGTCCCCAAGCCTTGGGAAAGGACCCTGAGGACTGTCACAGCTGCAGCATCAGCCTGGCAGCCCCTGGCTGGGCAGATCAGCCTCCCTGCAGCCCTCTCTGTCCCACAGGTTACACCTCCCTCGACTCAGACACCGGGGACACCACGGTCCTGCCTGACAGCATCGTGATGGGCGAGAGGCAGCCTGACCACGAGCTCAGCACCACACAGGAGGAGCCTGTTGTTGTCCCTGTTGTCCCCCCTGTGGCTTGGAGGGGCGTGATCCTGCGCCGTGTGCTGGCTGCTGCTGCTGCCATCGCTGTCCTGCTGGTGGGAATCCTGGTCCGGCTCCTGACTGGCAATGGCTAAAAGCAGAGACACTGGGGGACTGTGCAGAGAGCAGGAGGGCACGTGGCAGTGTCCCAGAGAATGGGCTGGGGAAGGAATTCCCCCTCAGTGCCTTACCCAAAGTCCCTTTGCACGGTTTCTGGTTAACTCAATGTTTTATCCCACACTCAAGAGGTCTTAAAGGGGGGGTGAGGATGTGGCTCATCCAAAAAAGGCTTGAGAGCTGGTTCCCCTCCTGCACTGCACTGGGATGTCACTTGTGAGAGGTGGGAGTGTATCCTGGGGCTGACCCAGGAAGGAGACAGGGTCCTGGTCCTGCTCTCTGGGGACATTGGACCGTGTCATTTGCTCATGGCAGAGACTCCTGCTGCTCACAGCACATTTCCTCACACACCAGCCTGTACCAGCATCTTGGGGTGGCAAATCCCACTTGAAACCACTGTGGCAGCACAGAACAAAATGGATTTTGCTGGAAGATGTCTGACTCTGCTGGGTGCTGGTCCTGACCCTGCTCTCCCTCTGCAAGGTGGGCACAGGGCCTAAAGCAACACTTCTTTGCACTTTTGTAAGGTGGGATTTTGATACAATAAAGTTTTCTGAGTAAATCTTAGGCTGTTTAATATGGTGTGAGCGTGACCCTGGTCATTGGCAGGACTGTGCTGTTAAGAGGAAAGATTGTGGGCCTGACCCTGAGGTTTGGGGCTGGCTCCAGACAGTGTTATCACTCTCCCCCCTTGGGTACAAAAGCAAGATTTGTTGTTGTCACGGTTGTTGAGCACCGTGGAAGAGGGAGGTTGTGTTGCTCAACAGGTTCCCTGCTCCCTGCTCAACAGGGAGGTTCTGATGGCTCCAGAGCCATCAAAGAACTGCCCTATGTCATAATGCAAACAGCCCAGCACTGAGTCCCCCTGGGCCTGTCCCGGGCCCTTACCTGCAGCTGAGTGACTGTGACATGTCAAGTGCTGGCCCCTGGGAGGTCAATACCTCATACAGATGTGTGGAACCTCCTGTCACCCCACAGCTCTCCTGGTGCTGGTGGCCTGTGAATGAAAAAATCTGACACAAACGAGCTTGAACCCGCCACCATCCCCAACACCAGTGGGAGGACGTGGCAGACTCCGCCCTGCTCAGAATCCCGGTGAGTTTGGGATGGGAGTGAGGGGAGGGCAGGAAGGTGTCTCACTCTGTCCCGTGAGTTATCCCAGCCCACCGCCCAGTCCGTGCAGGTGGGGTCTGCACTGGGCAGCATCTCCCCTTCCCCGCCGGGCCAAGGACACTGAATTCGGCCCGGGGGAGGGGTGCCAGTGAAACCCGACACGGCGGGGCTGTGCCAGGGACAGCCGGAGCCAAGGGGGCCGGCTTGTCTTGGCCCCTGTGATGGGACTGAGTGAGCCACTGCCCCGCCACTGCCGGCAGCACCTCACCACAGCCGCACACAGACCCGACAGCCCTCCACCGCCGCTGGAAGAGGAGGACGACCCTCCAGCCCTGTGGCCGGTGGAGCTGTGGTGAAGCAGGAGAGGTAGGAGCGCTCACAGGGTGGATTTAGGATGGCTCAGCCCCCAAGGCTGGCTCAGGACAGGCAGCAAGCGCCTTCCACGGCGCGTCCGGGCTCCTTTGCGCTGCCAGGACCCTCGCTGGGCTCCGGCACTCCGTGCCCTGCCCTGACCCACTGCCCACGCTCCCCATGGCCAGCCCAGTGCTCAGCCCCGGCTGAAGTTCAGCCCGGCGTGGTTACACATTGCTCGTCCCAGCGGGGTTTAACAGAGCGCGGAGCAAGGGGCTCGTTCCACTCCCCCGGCAGGGCAGCATGAAGCCGGAGAGCTTCCCCGAGGAGAATGGCTTCGGGGAGGGAAAGGCCGCTGGCCAGGACGATCTCACACCCGAGAGCTGCCAGGAGAAACGCCGCTGGATCCCGGAGAACTTCTGGGAGGACGTGAGGCAGCTGCTGGTGCTGGCGGCGCCGCTGGTAAGGAGCCGGGAGGGAGAGACTCCCTCCAGCACAACCATCCCTGCTCACCTCCATCCCTAACCTTCAGCTCTCTTCCGTGCTTAGATTCTGATCCAGCTGCTGATCTTCCTGATCCACCTTGTCAGCTCCATATTCTGTGGCCACCTGGGCAAGGTTGAGCTGGCCTCTGTCACGCTGGCTATCGCTGTAAGCATTCCCGGGGCCGGGCACCAGCTCCCTCCCCTCCCTGCTGACACGGGGATGAGATATGGCAGGAAAAAGGACAAAGGAGATTTCAGGCTCCCACTTTTCCTTTAAACCCCTCTTCTCTACCTCAATGTCTTAAATGCAAACCTTCACTCCTTGTTTTTTTTAACTCTCAGGTTATAAATGTCACTGCCATCTCTGTAGGTTATGGTTTGACTTCAGCGTGTGACACCTTGATATCACAGGTGGGTAGGACATGCTGGCACCTGCCCTGGGGACACTGGGGGGTTTCAGGATCAGCTGATGATGCCCAGGCACCACATGGATCCCTGGCTGTTCCTGTGAGCTGGGGAAGCTTATCCCCAGGTAGCAATCCCACGATGAGGAGATCCGTAACAATCCCATAACGAGGAGATCCGTGCTCCAAATCCTTCCCAGGAGGTTTCCAAGGTGGTCAGGGCTGCTCCATGTTCTTCAGGGCCCCCTTTCCCGCAGCACCAGCTGATTTCACTGCTGCCCTCTCCCCCTGCAGACCTATGGCAGCAAGAACCTGCTGCGGGTGGGGGTGATCCTGCAGCGTGCCACCATCATCATCCTCCTCTGCTGCTTCCCGTGCTGCGCCATCCTCATCAACGTCGAGCAGCTGATGCTGGTCATGCGGCAGGACCCCGAGGTCTCCAGGTTGGGTGGTCCCCTCATTCCTCCTCAGTGTGAAGGGGCTGAGAGGAGGGTGGCCACGGCCATACTCCTCCCTGACCCCCCTCTGTGTGCCCTCAGGATGACCCAGAACTACGTGAATGCGTTTCTCCCTGCCCTCCCGGTGAGTGCCTGTGGGCACCCTGGATGTCACCTGCACAAGGGGACAGGCTGTCCCCATCCTACAGCTCAGCGCTGGCTCATCTCACCCAAAACTTCCTTTGCAGGCTGTTTTTGTGTATAACCTGGAGACAAGATACCTGCAGAACCAGGTGGGTCCCAAAGTCCTCACACCCACCCTGGCTCAGGGCTCCCTTCCATAGTCCATTCAGGGTTTCCATGCTCACTGTTCCCAGTGACAAGGTGCCCATAACAGCTCTGACCCTGTAGACCACCCCATTCCACAGCCAGCTGTGTCCATCCACCTCCTTTCCTACTTCCCCACTTCAGGCATTTACCTCCATCACACTCATTTTCCAAGCAGGCTACATCACTGGAAGCTTGGGGTTGTTTTTCTGGGAAAAGCACTGAGAGTGGGGCTGGGGGGACCTCCAGTTCCACACCTGCCTCCCAAAACCTTTGTGAAGACCCCCTCAATCTCCTCCTCTTTGCAGATGATCATGTGGCCTCTGGTGCTGAGTGGGGTCATCGGCAACGTCATCAACGTGGCTGCAAACTACGTCCTCCTCTACGTGTTCCACCTGGGTGTCACGTGAGTGGCACCTGTGTCCCCTGGGGAGGAAAGCAGGGCACTTGGCAATGGAACACTGAGCTCACAGGGATACAGCAGGATGCCTTTTTCCACCCTGAGGGAGGCATGAGCAGGATGCCAATGACCTTTCTCACTTCCTCCACAGGGGCTCTGCCTGGGCCAACACCACTGCTCAGTATTCACAAGCCATTTTCTTGTTCCTGTACATCATAGGCAGGAAACTCCACGTGAACACCTGGGGAGGTAAGGGCATCTCCCCTGCTCCTCCTGCTTCCTGCTTTACCCAGAAGTGTCCATAAAACTTCTATCAGGTGTTCATGATGGAAGGGGAATTCTGCTCATCCTGGTGGTGAAATATTAACCCCAGCCCGAGGTGCCCCGGGTACCACAGTGCTGCTTCAGGGGCAGCTCGTCACGCACCAGCACTGGCAGAGCTGTGGGATCAGCACTAAACATTAATTCTGCAGAAATGAAACTTTCTGCTGAGGCTTTGGAAGGTTCAGCCCCAAAGCTGGGTGAGCACAGATGTAAGCAGGAGGTCATCCTTGGACACCACTCTGGGAAGGATGGGCTGAGGGTTGTGCTGCTCTGTGGCCCACAGGACAGCAGCAGAGAGGTTGTAGGTGGACACTGTGCTGCTGGAGATCCTCTGGAGCTGCTGGCTCTGAGAACAGGAATGGCACCTCCAGCTGTGCTGTGCAGGATGTAACACAGGGCCAGTCTGGTGTTGTTTCTCCTCTCAACAGGCTGGTCCAGCGAGTGCCTGCTGGAGTGGGACAGCTTCACCTCCCTGGCTATCCCCAGCATGCTCATGATGTGCATTGAGTGGTGGACTTACGAGATTGGGAGTTTCTTGATAGGTCAGTGGAGAGGGGAGCTGCCAGGACATGGCCAGGCTTGACCCAGAGCAGCCCCCACAGCCAGTGCTGACCCCTCCTGTCCCACAGGCCTGCTGAGTGTTGTCGAGCTCTCTGTCCAGTCCATCATCTATGAGGTGTCTGTTGTGGCTTTCATGGTAAGGGCTGGGTTATCACTGCAGACCAGGGCTCCATGGGGGCTGTCCTGAAACAGGCACACAGCAAAAATCAGCTCCAGCAAAACCCTATCTTCCCCCTTTGCACTTGAGTCCCTCCCTGCTCCTGCCTATCCCTCCTTATGGAGATGCTTTAAATCAAATCCTGAGTTCCATCCTGCTCTCTGCTGGGTGGTTCTCCCCCTGTGACTGTGACAAGCCCATTGTCAGACACATGTGAGCCCTGTGGTTGCAGATCCCCCTGGGGTTGGGCACAGCTGCCAGTGTGCAGGTGGGCAACGCGCTGGGTGCCGGCAACTTCGAGGCGGCCAAGAGATCCTCCAGCACCAGCCTGATTTGCACAGGTCAGTCCACAACAGCCTGGAAAGCTTCTTCCTGGCCTCCTTCTCATGGAGCAGGGAGTGTTTGCAGTCCTCTGCCTGCCTCTTCTCCCCCTGCTCTCCAGCCAGGCTGGGCTCAGCTGTGTGCTGTGTTTTCAGGGGTGTTCTCTGTAATTGTGGGGTCCATTTTAGCTGCCATAAGGAACGTGCTGGGATACGTCTTCACCAAGGACAAGTGAGTGTCCCCAGCTCCTGGCCTTGGTGTCTGCAGGTCAGGTCCCAAAAGTGATCCTTGGCTTTCTTCCACCCCCAGGGAAATCATTGACTTGGTGGCGTGGGTCATGCCTATCTACGTTGTCTTCCACTTGTTTGAAGCCATGACTGTAAGTCCCAGGGAATGCTGCCATTTTCCATGGGGAACCTTGGTGCTCAGCAGCAGTGTCATGGATCAGGCAGTGGAGGGTCCCTCAGGCTGCAGCTGAGCACCAGTGCCCACATCAGGACCCTGCAGAGTTCCTGGGATCATCCCTTAGCAAACATCAAGTGCATAAAAAGATGGTGACCCTTGGGCAGGGACACAGAAATAACGGGCAGAGGCAGGGAGCTGGCTCATCTCCTGAATTTGGCCAAGGAGATGCTCCCTGCCCCAGCCCCTCTCCCTCTCCTGGCAGGGTGCCTGCAGTGGGGTGCTCAGAGGCATCGGGAAGCAGAAATTTGGTGCCATCCTCAACGCCGTGAGTTACTACGGTGTGGGCATGCCCCTGGCAGCTGTGCTGCTCTTCGTGGCCAAGATCGGCGTCATAGGTACTGACCCCTGAGCACTGCACCCCCCAAACCCCCACCGGGGGCTCCCCACACCCCTTGTGCCTGGCTCTGTCTCCCCTCTGACCTGCCTAGGCTCGCTGGGGTGGACTGGGATGGCTCCTGCAGCTGCTGGGAGCTTTTACTGGGAAAAAGTAACCCCAAAGCAGGCACCCAAGACCACCCCGTGTCCCCACTGACCTGGGTGACATCCCCTTTCTCTGGACCTGCTGTCCTGGGATGCTGGGTTGGCTCTGGCTGACGCCGTGTGCCCTCTGCAGGCCTGTGGGTCGCGATGCTCGCCTGCGTCTTCATCCTCTGCACCTGCTTCGTCACCTACATCTACCGCCTGGACTGGGAGAAGGCAGCCAAGGAGGTAATCCAGGCACTGACAGCACATCCCTGCACTGGGAAGGACCTCAGTGCCCTGCTGGGATGAGAGAGGCTCAATCTCGTGTCCAGTGCTGTCCTCCAGTGCCCCGAGGCAAAACCCATCACTCCCACGACATCCCTGTATTCATCTTCCTCCTGCACAAGCACTCAGTGGCCTCAAGGTTCCCCCCTGCACCTTGTTTGGGAGCTCAGAGCACATGGGGTGACCCGGGCTACCTCAGCCCTGCAGCCCTGAGCATCACCTTGTGCCTCAACAGCTCCGGGGAGACCCCAGGAGAGGCAGCACAGCTTTTCTGGGTGGGAATTCCCGACTAAACCCAGCACATTCCCTCCCCAGGCTCAGCGCCGTGCAGGAGTGACCCAGCTGCCACCTCCGGAGCTGCCCAGCCTGGGCCCTGAAGGATCCTGCAAGGATCTGGATGTGGGACCAGCCCCCCAGCCCCACACTTTCCTCCCTGCCAGGGCGGTGTTGGGCTCTGTCGGTACGGCAGGCAGGGGAAGGTTTGGGGTCAGGAAGGGTCCCTGAGGGTTCACACAAACCAGGAACAAGCCCACAAAACGGGGCAGTGTCATGCTGGTGACACCCCCAGGTATTGGGAGAGCAGTAATTACAAGCGTGGGCTCGGGACGGTGACAGAGGCTGGCAGAGGGACAACCTGCGGGCACTCGTCACCTTGCCGACACCTGGCCCCACCTCTGGGGGCAGGACCCGGTTGACATCCCCACGCTCTGGGCTGCTCCTGACTTTTATTCACCCCTGGGACAAAACCCTCCCGAGAAACCCCTCAATCCCCCCCCCCCCACCACCAAACCCCTCAAACCCCGTTCTCCTTGCAGCGGGAATAGAAGTGCAGCCCGACGTTGTGCTCACGGGCATCACCACCAAGCCGGAGGGACCCGCGCACCACCTGGAGCTGCGGGCGGCCGCCTCTGCCCGGGCCACCCCCGTGGTCACCAAGCAGCTCATCTTCCGCCGTGGGCTGGCCGCCGCCGGGGCCGTGGCTGCGCTGGCGCTCGGCATCGCCATAAAGCTGGTCACCAGCACAGCCTGACTCTCACCAAGGCCTTTGGGGACTTGTTTTTGGGGTGAAAGCCTTTCCCTGAGGGACGGGCGTGAGGAAGTGCGGAGCAGCCGGAGAGAAAACGGAGCGCACGCCTGTCCCCGCAGGAGCCGAGGGGCCTCTGTCAGCGTTCAGCAGCGTTTGTGCAGAATATTGCTTGGAAACGGCCCCCCCGGCTGCTCTGGCACCCCAAATGCTGCTCTGGGCTGCCTGAGTGTGTGGGGGACCCCCCCAGCCCACACAGCCCAGCTCCTGCTGCTCCGTGACAAATGCCCAATAAAGAATAAACCCGGCTGGAATGGGGCTGGCTCATTGGGCTGCAGGCTGAGGGCAGGGCTGGGGCCACAACAGGGAACATTCACCCATGGGTCTTGCCCTGCCCCAGGTGGCTTTTGCAGTAGAGCAAAGGTTTTATTCAGCAAGGGTCAAGGTCAGCTCTCAGTTACAAGTTTGGAGGTAAAAGACTATCCATAAACTAATAAAGCCCTGAAATTCAGTTACAGAGGAGGTGGCTGTGGCTGCTCTGCCACTCTGGCCAAGGATGCCCCAGACTTGGCACTCCAGTTGCAGAAGTGCCCCTGTCTTTGCCCCAGTAGCCCCAAATGCAGCAGCACAACAGTCCCTGGCACTTGGGACAGCATGGCCACAGCTCAGGTGGCTTTTGCCACTACCTCAGGTGGCCTTTGCACACCTTGGATGGCTAAAGGTGGTTTCCCTGCAAGGAGCATCACCCATTCAGTTGTGAGGCCCTTCAAGGATGAGATGCTGCAGGTTCTTTGAGGCTCCTTCCCACTGCTCTGGGGACAACCAGTCTGGACTGTCCCCTGCAGTGAGACCCTCATTTCCCAGGCTTATCTCTGTGATGAGCAGCTTCCTCTGGGGACCAGGTGAGGTGTTACATAGATAACAGGCTCAGTAATGAGTGGCTTTGTTTCCTCATGACAAACACTCCCACGTTCCCAGGAGTTTTTAGAGGAGCTACTGTTTACAAAGCAGGATGGATGTTGTTTCCTTCCATCTGCCACTCACTGCTCAGGCATGACCCATGGCCTAAGTCGGGATAATTCCTGTTTCAGTAGGAGCTGGAGCCTTTAACTTTGGCGGGGGGGGGGTGTGTCTCTGATTTAGGTGCATTTTTTTTTGTCTTCTACCTCTTCATCACCTTGGCTGCCTTGGAAGAAATGAAATTGCAGCAAAGAAAAGTTCAGCAGGAGGACTGCAGGGAGCAAGGAGTGGGTCCAAGGGCTGGCTGCTCATCACCCCTCTAGCTTGGGGCACAACACCTGGAAAGGCACAGACACAGGGATGAGTCCTCCAGAGGGGGAACAGAGCTCAAAGGAACGGGGTGATGAAGGCTGAGGGCAGGTGGGGCTCAGGGCACAGAGCTGGGAGCACACACCCACAGGGACAGCAGAGACCCAGAGCTCACCTTTGCCACCACGGCTTTCACAGCCGCCAGCAGGGCCGAGATGAACTGTCCCACTCTGCTCTTGTTGCACTGCTTCAGGAGGAAGAGCTTGGCCAGATGCATCATCTCCATGCTGCCAGGTGGGTACCTCAGCTTGTTCACAACCTCCCACCTCAGGTCCTTGATCAGGCAGGAGCGGCGGTGGGAGAAGGTCTCGAAGCTGTACCAGCCAAGGTAGGCACCCATCCCACTCTGGCCTGAGGGACACAGGCCCAGGCAGGTCACACCAGGAACAGGGACACCTCAAACACAGTTTAGCAGCCCCCCAGGACACACAGGGAAAGCTTGGTCATGCTGCTTCTCAAGGCAGCTTTTTTAATTTTGCAGAAATTAGTGAGCACCTGCTCGCTGCCTTGAAAGTGCTGCTGGTGTGAACCCACCCTTAAAATGTTAATGAAACCAATTCTCTCCATCCAGGGCCAGCTTTGCTTTTCCCATAAAATTCTCACAGTGGTCAGGGGCAGGAGGAGCTGGGATGGTGATTACAAGGAGTGGGACATGAGGAGAACAGTTAGAAACAGCCAAGAGCTCAGGTCTCTCCTGGCTCACAGCCAGGTGGTCTCTGCCAGAGGAGCCTGACAGTGGCTGTGGAAACTCAACCAGGCCATGGACAAATTCATCCCACAGCCCAGCACAGGAGAACCAGAGCTCACTCATGTGCCAGGGGCTTTTCCTCTCTCACTCTTAACACCCAAAACACTAATGAGCCTTTTTACAAAGCAACCTCCCCCCATCCCCAGGAAATAACAGGAAAATGCAGCTGGAAGTTCCTGAATTGCCAAATGAGCAGGACAGCCCCTGAGTAAGAGGCTGCTGCTGATGGAATGCAGGTGCATGGGCTGGGGCAGGGACTCACCCACACCGCCGAAGGGCAGACCTGGCACCAGGCAGTGCATGAGGACATCGTTGGCTGTCATGCCACCACTGGAGGTCTCTGCTATCACCCGTCTGATCAGCTGCCCACAATGGGAGAGGGCACACAACAAATCAGGATGGGACACAACGCTGTGTACCAGAGCAGGGAGGGCTCTAGGTGATGCTTCCATCCCAATCTGGGGGGCACAGGCTGTGCCTTGTTCCATGAGTGAGGCCAGTTTACACCATTTAAGCACATGATCTGCCCAGCTGGAGCAGCCACAAAATGAAAAAGCTTCATGTCAGCCCAGGGTGCTCCTCAGCCCTCCCACCCAAACTGCCTGGGGCTGTTGTTGCAGGGCAAAGCCCTGACCTGAATTCCTGAGCTGGCACAACAGGGCCTGGAAACGGGGGCATGAGACACAGCAGGAAGGAGCACCCACCTGTGTGGGTGGAGATGGACAAACCCAGAACCCTTCAGCAAGAGACTGGGAGCCTCCAGCAGCACTGGGGACTCTCGTGGCCCCCAAACACTGCAGTTTACATGGAAAAGGAACTGACACACCCTGCAGAAAGCTGTGTCTGGGATCAGCCATGATCAGGATCCAGCTGTGCATGAGGGAGCACAGCCCAGACCCACCTGCTTCTTGTTGGAGAAGACATACAGGGCAAGGGGCTTCTCTCGAAGGTTGATGAACTCAATGGCTTCCTCCACACTCTTCACAGTCACAATGGGCAGCACTGGGCCAAAGATTTCCTCCTCCATCACCTTGGACTCCGGGGAAACATCCGTGAGGATGGTTGGTGCTGCAGCAAATGGGACAATGGGAGAACAGCATGAGCAGGACCAGACCTGGCCCAGCACAGGACCTTGGTCTGTTCAACATAACCCAAGTAAAGCAGAGACACACGGACCCCAAAAAGCACCCACCACCACCTCCCCTCCACAGCAGCTGCCAGGAGCACCTATGAAGCAGGAGGCCTCATCATTCTCTCCCCCAAGAGCAATTTTCTGTCCTTCCAGCAGGCTCTTGACCCTCTTGAAGTGACGCTGGTTGATGATCCTTTCATAGTCTGGAGACGACTTCACATCTTCCCCATAGAATTCCTGACAAAGGGAACAGCAGAAACAAAAATGCTCATCCAACTCCCAACAGCCACAGCTTCAGGAAATCACCTGGGACAATCTCCATGGGACAAGGGACTCCTCCCTCACCTTCAGAGTCGCCTTGATGTTCTCCACCACCTTGTCCTGGATGGATGGGTGGCACAGGATGTAGTCTGGGGCGATGCAGGTTTGCCCACAGTTCATGTACTTGCCCCATGTGATCCGCCTGTGAGGAGGGAGGAAGGGACATGGTTTCTCCATGCTCTGTTCCCCACCCCTCAGCCCTGCTGGCAGCACCTGAGCTGGGGATGCTGGCCCAGAGATTTCCCCTGCCCCATGTGGTTTTTGCCCCAGTGCTGAGGCCCCATCAAGGGTGCAACAACCCAACCTGCAGGCGACAGCCAGGTCACAGTCCTTGTCGATGTAGCATGGGCTCTTCCCCCCCAGCTCCAGGGTGACAGGGGTCAGGTGCTTGGCAGCTGCTGCCATCACGATTTTGCCCACTGCAGTGTTGCCAGTGTAGAGGATGTGGTCAAATCTCTGGGTCAGCAGCTCAGTTGTCTCAGGAACTCCTCCAGTGACCACCGGATACAGCTCCTGCAAACATGAGCCTGAGAGTTACCTTGATTCAAAGCACTTACATCAAGGCAGCAGCCCTGCATGTGGCAGAGAGCAGATTTATTTGTGGCCTACTTTATGACAGGGACAAAATATAGTGGTATCAGAGATATACTCTGCTCCTTCCCCTGAAATGAAGATTCATTTGTGCCACATGAATTAAAAGTAAATGGAGGCTGAGGCCAGGGCTGAGTGTGGCTCTGGAATTGCTCCCACACAGTAAGAATCAGGGCACATATGACTGCAGGGCTCTCCCAAGGGCTGCCTCCTCCCTCTGCTCCTGCCTCCCACCTAGAGAAGGCGCTAACTCCCTGGAGGAAAACTCCACAGGGCCCTGAGCAGTGACAGCAACAGTCTGTCTGTGTCACACAGTGCAAGGGATGACAGAACTGCCAGGCAAGAGGAGGAGACACAGCACCACCTCCTACAAGTGCGGTTCAGCAGGACATGAAAACCCAGGACATATTGCCATGGAACACACAGTGCCCGATTCTCAGGAAGAGCCAGGCACAGCCACCATCCTACACAAGCTGTGCAGACCTAAGGGCATCCCCTGCACAGCTCCAAAAGAGCAGCTCCTGCAGTGAGAAGCACATACACACCTCTCCATATGGTCATGGGTGTCAAAAAGGCTGTCACACGGCAGCAGTGTTATGTAAGCTCAAACACAAACACAGGGAGAATTTGTCAATGTACCTTTGGACTCTAACAGTAACTCAACCCTTCTTGTGTCTCCTGCTTATGCTCCTTTGAAAGGAGCAGGCAATGGATTTAGGTCGATCTTGCAGGAGCCCTTCTGGAAGCAGGACAGATCAAGACAGTCGTGTCAGGCATGGGGCCACCCTCACCTTGTCCAGGTACTGTGGGAGGAGCTCAGCCAGCACCCGAGCCGTGTTCTCACTGACCTCTGACGGCTTCACCACCACGGCATTGCCTGCAGGGCACACACAGCACAGACACTGAGCCCTCACATCCTCTCCCCCAGCCCCAGACACGACCCCACCAAGGTCAGGGCCCTGCTGGATCCTCACCTGCTGCAATGGCCCCGATCAGGGGCTGCATGACCAGCAGAAATGGATAGTTCCAGGCCCCGATGACCAGCACCACTCCCAGGGGCTCATAGTGGATGTAGGCCTCGTCCCTCAGAGTCAGCACGTCCTTTTTCACATGCTGAGGGGCTGCCCAGGATGGCAGCTTCTCCATGGCCCGGACCAGCTCCCCCAGCACGCCCAGGAGCTCGTGGCTGTAGGCGTTGGGCCCACTCTGTAACAACAGGGATGTTGGGGAAGGGATGGCAAAGGCACCCACCTCCCACAGCCACTGTGGCACCCTGGAGAGTCAGAGTCACCCAGTTCCACGGTGGGGGATGTGACAAAAACCATTTGTCACTGCAGAGGCAGCCCTTCTGCTTTGCTCAGGGTTACCCAGTCTCCACACACAGCAATAGGGAGAGACTCTTTGACAACACAGACCTTGTTCAGATCCGCCTTGAGGGCAGCCAGGATCTCCTTCTCCTTCTCCTGCACCATCCTCTCCAGGGCCTTCAGCTGCTGGATCCTGAACTCCAGCGGGCGGCTCCGGCCTGACTTGAAGGCAGCCCTGGCCCTCCCCACGACCTGCTGCCTCTTCTCCATGGCTGCTCAGCACTGAGGGGACACGAGTGACACCCAGCTCACCTCGGGGCCACTGAGGTCTGCTCAGCCCTGGGAACACCACCATGAGGTGTCCCACTGTTGGCCTGATGCAAAAGCCTTTTGATTGTTACAGTCTTGAACTGGAGTTTCTCACGCAGCTTCACAAAAACAATATGTATTTTTATGGAGTCAGATTTATAAAATAAAGTAGAAGCCTTCCCTTGACCTGCTGCGTGCCTGCGTCTGCCTCGTTCCTTGGGTCGTCCCTGTACCTGCCACATTTGGTGACCCCTGACGTGTGCACTGCCACATCCCACCCCGAGCAAGGCTGGCAGATGTTGTCCTTCTTGGAGAGGAGCTCTTCTCCCTCAAGCTGAGTGCTCAGGGCTCACAGCATCCAAACCCTGCTCCACCTGCACTGGGCACCCCTCAGAGCAATCTGGGCTTTGCTGATTGATCCTGTTCTGAGGGTGCTTTCTCCAAGCCTCAAACCCACCAGCCATGCCACCCTCTGCTCACAGGGATGGTCCCAAGGAGCCAAAACACAGAGATGACCATGGCCTGGGTGGGCAGCCAGCTGGAAGCAGAGCTGTGTGCCCTGAGCCACGCTGCACCCATCTTCCCCATAACCCTGAGGGCCTCTCATGTCTTCACAGAAACATGACAAAACACTGCAGAGATTTCACCCTGTTTCCCAGGAGCATCATTTCACTCTTTAGTCAGGACCAGAGATCTGGTCCTGCCCAACCAATCCAGACATCAAAATCCCCTTACAATGATTAAATCCTGCCCCTCCCAACCCGCTGCCAGAACTGAGTGACACAACCCAAGAAAGCAAGTGACTCATTAAGAAACGAAGGAAAAAAAAGCAAGTTACCTTCAGAGGAGCTTCTCCCTCCACCAGCCTCCTGTGGTGAGTGCAGGCAGGCACAAACCCTCCCCCTGCCATGGCTGGGGGCAATCCCTCCTCCCACAGGAGTGCTGGCCCTGCCCCGGGGCTCCTTCTGGGTACAGGATGCCTTTTACCCAACTCCTTGCTGGGCTGTGGAGCCCTGGATGGTGCTCCCAGCCAGGGCAGTGACTCAGGCCCGTGTGGGATGGCACACAGCACGAGGCTGTGCCCACACGTGCCATGCTCACACTCAGACTCCAAAAAACCCCAACCAGGCAGGTGGCAATCCAAGCATGGATTTGAACAGGGGATAAACAGGCTCATTCCACTCCCTGCCTGGCTCCAGGAGCGTTTTCAGTGCCCAACAGAGCTCTGGGGGAGCCTTCCCAGGGTGCCAGGGACACCTCACAACACGTTTGTGCTGTTCAGCCAAGCTGTGGCCAGAGCTGGGAGCAGCAGGGCAGGATTCCTCAGGAGAGTGCAAGGACTTACTACACCCAGTTTATTATTTAAATTTTTAGTGTTTATTTAGTGGCTTGCAAAATGTATCATCAAAAAAGGCTTAGCACATGGATTTTCACCAGACATGAAGAAATCCCACTTATTGCACAGTAAATATATTTTTCTACTCTATATTAATTGCGTTTATTAACAATTTTTCAATTTGCTTTAACATTAATAGCTCTAAGGCTCTTTCACCTTCAATTCCTTCAGCATCCTTCCCCCAAGCTACAACAAGCCCCACATTATCCCCCAGTGCAAGATTACAGCATCCTGAGAAGCTCAAACACGAAGGAGCACACACACTCTTCCAGTAATTGTTTTCCCTTGGAGGAATCTGACCAGGAACAGCTTTGTACTGGCTTTGGCTGGGATGAAATTAATTTTCATGGCAGACACTAAGTTTCTTTGTAGAAGGACGGTGCTGTTTTGGATTTGTGACATTGGGTGTTTGTCTTTCCAAGTCACCACCAGGTGTGATGATGCCCTGCTCTCCTGGGGATGGCTGAACACCTGCCTGATGAGGGGAAATTAATGAACAAATCCCTTAATTTGCTTTGATCTGCCTGCAAGCCCAGTTTTCACTTCACCTATTAAACTATTTTTATCTCAACATACAAGTTTTCTCACTTTCTTCCAATTCTCTTCCCCATCCCACAGGGAAAAACCAAGTGGCTGTGTGGGGCTGGGCTCATCCACAAGGTATTTGTCATTCCCACTTCTCTGAACAGGCCTGAAAGTTCTTTTGCTCCAGCATGAGACACTCACCAGGCGCAAAACAGGCAGTGCAGGCATCACCTGTGGAATTTTCTAACTGCCAAATAACTGTTAAAGGCACATGATGAAACACAGAAGGCAGCAAAGCAGCCCCTGACCAGCTGTGGATGATTCTGGTTTGCAGAGATGTGAGAATGTTTCACCTCAGTTAAATGGCAAGGGGAACCTCACTGGGTTTATTCACAGCCATCACTCCTGGCCAAATGCACGGGGCAGCACAGCCTGTCTCAGGCTTGTCACCAAGAGAGTTCAGACCATCCCCAAAACTGCAGGGAAAACACTGCCAACCCAAGGATTGCTGAAACTTCAGCTCCTGAGGGTCACTGATGGAAGGTGAGTGGTTTGGTGCAGGACACTGTGTGTCCCTGGAAGCTCTGCACGGCACGGGGTGGAGGTAGGGACTGGAATTTCTTGCTCTGCAGTCCTCCTTTGGAGAGCTTGTCCCCACTGGTCCCTCTGTTCCAGTATGGCTTTTAAGTAAACAGGAATCTGAGCCTTCTCGTGGTTAGTGCCTCTCTAAGGCTACTCTGTGTGCTCGACAGCTCACTGAAATCACCCAGAACAAAAGAAAATAATGACTTCCCAGCTTAAGGAAACAGACACAAAGCGAGCACCCAGAGTATGTCGTGGTGCCTTCTCCTCTCTTCATCAGTTAATCACCTGTGAGGGCAAAACACAACACCAAGGTCCTGTGAAGGATCTGCTGAGACAAAGCCAATTCCCTTTTCTACAACAGCCAGAAGCAAAGCCCCTTCAGTCAGAGGGTTCCCCAACGTGCAGCTCTCCTGCCCCTCAGCATGCACTGGTTATCTCAGATGCCAGGAAAAGCTCTGGCTCAGCCCCACATTCACTCATCTACAAAGCTTTTCCCAATCTCCAACTAGGTCTACACACAGGAGAAGAAAAAGGCTCCTACCTCACCGTGCCAGCCACAGCAGTGCTCTGAAACCTGCTCCTCCTTACCACCCACTGGGCCAGCCCAGCCTCTGCACAGCCAGCACAACCATGAGGGCTTTTCTCTTCAGCACAGACTGGTGGCTCTGAGAAACCCAAATGATTTCAAGATGCCATGAGTTTCCTCCCCTCTCATCCCCCTACACAGGGCCTGCCTCCCTGGCTGCTGCCAGCTCTTGGCTCTCACATCTCCTCCTGGATTATGTGGGCAGGTTATTTGCCCTGGGATGTTGGGCTCCTCAGTGTCTCCTTGCAGCAGCAACTACACAGACTGAAGGGCAGAATCCTGATCCACCCTGCCACCTCCTGTGCCCTCATGAGCTGCTTCCTTAAGCTCACTAAACCCCAGGGAGTGAGCTAAACCACAGTCAGTGAAGGCACACGTAGTGTCTGACATGGATAACCAAGAATGGTCACGCTTAAGAGATTCAGATCCTGCTCCTCCACCTCAGGAGGCATCCTGAGCCTCCTGCAAGCCTCTGCCTCCTGCAGAGAGGAGAGGACATCCCACCCTTCCGCACTACCCAGCTGGAAACAAGGGAGGAAATGGGAATAATTGAGCTGAGGTCAGACAGGAGCTGCAATGGGCCAGGTGGAACAAGAGCTCGATGCTGACCCTGGCTTTGATACACAGCTTCCCTCCCCAGGGTGCCACGGCACAGACTGCAGCTCTCTGGGCTGTGAGGCAGCTCAAATGCTGCTGAAGGAATGCCCTGGAATGGAAATCAACTCCTAACCAGTCCAAAACTACCAACCTCTGCCTCTGGAGGGAGCATCCCACGGGCGTCACCTACCAGGGAAGAGCAACAAGGAGTACAGCAGCCTGCGAGATCTCTCCGGGGATATTCCTATTCTACAGACTGCTTGCAAGAGTGAGAAGGCAAGAATTTAAGGTGGGACAGATATCATAAATCTCAAGACAGAAAAAGAGGTCAGGCTTTATAAAAGGGCTGCAGTTGCAGAGAACAGATCAGGTAAATTGCACGTGCACTGCCACAGAGAGCAAAGACCCAAAAAACTCACCTTAATCATCACTGCTGCCACAACCCCCAGCAGGGCCACGACAAAGAGCCCAATTCTGGCCTTGTTAAACCGCTTCAGGAGGAAGAACTTGGCCCAGTCCACCTTCTTCTGGCTGCCAGGTGGGTACCTCATCTTGTTGGTCCTCTCCATCTTCAGGTCCTTGATGAGGCAGGCACGGCGGTGGGAGAAGGTCTCGAAGCTGTGCTTGCCATGGTAGGCACCCATCCCACTGTGCCCTGAGGGACACAGGCAGGCAGGTCACTCCTCAGGCTCAGCCAGACAAAGCTCTGTCCACCTGAGGACAACCAACCCTGCCCCTGCACTTCTCAGTGTCTGAGATGTCCACCTGTACTCAAACCCTCTTCTTCCTCACCTCGTTTCCACCCATCACTCTGATTGCAGCAAATGGTTTTAATCTACCTTTCCCATCAGGCTGCACTAAAGGCTTCAGTCTTCCCAAAAATACACCCAAAAGATTCTCCCTCCTGGCCCCTGTCCTGATGCACTCCCAGAACTTATTATTACCAACACCTGCTGTACAGAGATTCTTGGGCTGTAGGAAGGACAGGGATACCCAGACACAAGCCATGAATTGTTTTTCCCTGGGACACACTGTGCAGTAAGTCCCAACTCTTAAGGAGCTCCAGTAACTCACCAACACCACCAAAAGGCAAGGTTGAGAGGAAGAAATGCATAATGACATCATTTCCAGTCACACCACCACTGGAGGTCTGCGAGATGACTCTCTTGATTAACTAGAAAAAGAAAAAACACCCAAAAGATTAAAAAGGCTCAAAGAAGAGACCATGTAACTGAGGATACTGGGAGCTACATGTCAACAATGCTCATCTCCTCTGGCACAGCCCAGACCCACCTCCTTGTTGTTGGAGAAGACATACAGGGCAAGGGGCTTCTCCCGACGGTTGATGAACTCAATGGCTTCCTCCACACTCTTCACAGTCACAATGGGCAGCACTGGGCCAAAGATTTCCTCCTCCATCACCTTGGACTCCGGGGAAACA